>CALNVZ010000674.1:32739546-32754060 GCA_940671915.1 Paracentrotus lividus
GGATGTCCAAAGATATGTGACCTACTTATCGAATTGCTCATAAAAGCATAAAAAATTATCCAGTATATTATTACTATTATTATAGAAATAACAAACATGAGTATTTTCTAAATATTAAACACTAGGTTAACACTAATATCTTTCAATAAGAAAAGGGTGAGGGTGTTTTATGCATGGACAAATGCATAGCTTGACATTTTGCGTCTTTAAATTCATCTAACATCTTTTTTGACCCATCAGTAACCAGGGTACGATCGATACGCAAAACAGCTATTGGCCTAACATCGTTTGGAAGTAAACGAGGATGCCAACAGACTAGACATGAAACTTAGAAGGTACTGAACATGTCATGTGAATATTCACTATCGATTGACTTATCAATCTGTCATATTGGTATTGGCCACGCCACTACTTACAAAAGAGTCCATCTTAGAAATTTGCGCCCACCTTTATTGTAGGCAGAACACATCACGGTGAACAAATATAGAACTAAAAACTAACGAAATGTCCTCTTTGGAAGACGAAGATGCACCTTTTGACTGAAATGTCAGGCTTGAAAATCAAATCAAGGGATAAAGTATAAAACAGGATTGACGGAAGTCAAAGAGATGTCTCTGCAAAAAAAAAAAAAAAAAAAAAAAAAAAAAAGGTTCATATACCCTGACCTAAGTGACGCCATATTCGATAAGTAAAATTTACAGGGTCTGAAAGGTTCCTCTTCGTATTGCTTTTGGCAAATACTAAAACATCACTTGTGATTCATGAGTTGTATTTTTAATCCAAGATTACATTCAACAAACATCATTACATGTAGTTAGCCACTGGATCAAAACTAGACTAGAGGTGAGTTAAAAGTACAAAAATGGCGAATATGAGGACAATATTTCAATGTTGGACGATTAAAACAGTGGAGGTCGTGATATGAAGCCACCACTACTTCATTGATTCAAGCGGTACCATAGTTCCGTCAATCATTTAAAAGGGCAGTAAAACACGTATGAACATCGTACAGATGCCGTTCGAATTCGTGTTTAGTATTTATAGTGAAACGTCATGTTTGTATGCTAAAATTATTTCTATCTATAATTATATACAGATTTAGACGTTATTGTCATGATTGCTGTTATCGAATATCCGCAAGTATAATAAAATATACTACGCACGGTATCATTTTACTTGAAAAATCTTACGTGCTAACATATAAGCTATTATAAAATGAATGAAATTTGTGTTGCTTTTATTCTAAAAATCCAACATTTAGAAGTATCTCATTAGCAGATGATAATCCATTAACGCATGATACATGATTATTTTATTGTCTTTGTAGTGCTGTAACTATTTACTTCTGAAATTATTATGCTTCGAAATAGTTTAAGTGTTCACAAAACCTCATAAATGAATGCATATCTATAAGATATTCTCACAATTTGTATTTATAAACTTTAAGTATAGTGCGTTTGAACAAAATAAATTGGTATAATTCATAATTCAAGACCTGAACTTTTACACTAAATGCTGACGTACTGTCAACAACCCAAGATTTTTATTCTGAGGTAAAATCACTTAATATGCAGGAATACAATTCGCTCTTTAAACAATCAACTGGTATTAAACACTGTAAAAAAAAAAACAAAACAAAACAAACAAACAAACAAACAAAAACAAAACAAACAAACAAACAAACAAACAAAAAACAAATAGAATAATAAATATAAATAAATACTGTAGTGTTTTACAGTAAATTACTGTCACACCTTCTTCTTTAAATAAGCTACGTTTAACAGCAAATTACAGTAAATTGGTGTAAATTCCCACAAAAAACAGGAAAATACTGTTAAATATGCTGTTATTTACTGTGCAGTAGAGTTAATAGTAATATACTGTAAAAACCTACAGCAATTTTACAGTGTAGGTATACAATGATTCAGGGAAGCTCAATAAAATAATCCACTTTAAAATAAAAATACCCAAGGATTATAATATGATGTTTGTATAATAATTGGTATTATCTTTATTATTCAAAGGTTGCACACTCGGAGTTTAAACGTTTTAATTCAAGACCTTGGGAGCATTTCATCAAAGGACTTGTCGCACATTTTATCAGACAAACTGTTATAAGCTACTGAAATGCTTGCATCTGATTGGCTGAGAGCAAATTAGTCGGATAAAATGTCCGACAAGTCCTTTGATGAAATGCCCCCCTTGTTAACTGTAGAGGAAAATAGGCATAAGTTCTCTTTGGAACCGAGCTTTTTACCTATACAACAACAACAACAACAACAACACAAACAATCTCCCAATCTTATAGATTTGTAATGCTACTCTTGATAAAGTTTACAGAATAACAAAATAATTCAGCATATTTCTGTTGTTCTATTCGATGTTTTGAATCATATTCAAAATCGAGTAATAGTATTTTTAAATCCCTACAGGAAATATAACCCCTTTGTCAGATTTGTATTTGTATTTTTTACAAAATAAACAAGAATTGCATCTTCTCATCAATATGACACTTAGTTTGACAAAAGGAAGCAACTGACATACTAACCAAATTTGAGTTTTTAATGTTGTCATAATAGTTATGTGGTTCCATCTTTTTGCAATCCAAATTTCATGTTTCAAAGTTTATCCATCTTTGAAATATGTAAGGTAAGACATTAGGAGATTACATTGACATCAGTGTAAATGACAGACACATATTGCTATTTTACAGGAAATGTAACTTTTGTCAGTTGCTTCCCTTTGTCAAAGTAAGCTAGTCATATGGCATTGCATTGTATCGATATTATAAGATACGCACCGTGAGAAGATATTGGTATACCTTTATAAAAGGTACGTTAAATTATATGTTTGGTGATCAACAGGGAACAAACAGGGATAGATTGATCTAACTTCAAATTAAGTAAAGCAATAAAAAGCAGCCATAAATGCGATATTTTGATAGCAACATGGAACTATTCTAGACACGTGTCTCCTTATGTCATGTTGGTTGAGGGCGTGTTGTACTGTCCCTGCTGGAAGATCTGAATAACTTCATGTAAATTCCATTCTTTTTAATAGGTAACTGAAGGGTGTAGTTATTCGAACCATTCCCCGTGGTCTGATGATTCGAGGCACTATAGCGGACAACTCCATTTTTAGACGACGATCCTACGCTCCTACGATCGCTGCGATTCGAGTACTGTGTGGTATAATATCGTGAGTCCATAGTATCGTCTGGGGGATTCCATCGCATACACGATAGAAGACGCTTAAATGCGCGTCGGAATTCTCTGTTCATGCACGCGTAGACCACAGGGTTTATTAGACTATTGAGGTAACCTAACCATAGGAGCACTTCGAAGAGAATTGGGTGAATTTTCCATTGTCCTACATCTCTGAAAGTAAACTGAGTAAAGTACGGCACCCAGCAGACGACGAAAGCACCCATCACGATCGCGATAATTTTGAGTGCGCGATGTTCATCAACTGATCGTCTTCGATTAGCGCGTTCTTCGCTGGTTTCATTTTTACTGCTAATCATAAGCTTTTGAATTGCACGTGCTTGTCTATTTGCTATGAACACAAGACGAATATACACCAGTGACATCACAATCAGGGGAATAAAAAATAAAACAATGCCATCAAATAAGGCATAGTATCTGTTACTGTATAGTCCGCAAAATGTGGGATTCTCGTAGTTTTGGACCTTACCATCTTCTGTATTCCAGCCGAGATGTAATGGTAAAAATGAAATAAGTAATGAGATAGTCCAGACCACAGCCAAAGCTGCATATGCTTTTCTTCTGTTCATATTTCGTTGGTAGGCATAGGGTCGCGTAATAGCTACATATCGGTCTAAACTGATCACCAATAGATGTAGTATGGAAGACGTACTGAACATGACATCACATGACACATAAATGTTACAGTAGATTGGTGTGAAGATCCATTGCATTGGTTTCAATGTATTATAAGCACTGAACGGCAACACGGTTATTCCAAGCAATAAATCCGCTATGGCTAGAGACACCAAGAAAGTATAGGTTGCCGTTCGAAGTCTGTGACACACAAGAGGCGATAAACACACTAAAATGTTCCCAACAAGAGTTGTAAGGATGATGATTCCAAAAACAATCCCCAAACCGATGATTGCAGCTAGTTCTAGTGTATAGGGAGGCAAGTTGGCCCCTGATGTCGAGTTTGGATCAAGCTCATTGAATGTATCGTAACCCTCCGTGCTGTTTCCGCCTTCAGCCAGGGCAGCATAAGTCGGGCTTACACCGGAGGCTACAGTGCCTGCTGCTGTATCCCCCATTCTTACGATCACAGGTTGACGGCCGTCGTTACTGTTCATATAGGACCCCGGCTAACTGCATGGTGGAAGATACAAACAAAATATGAGAAAACATCGAGTTATTTGTGATTATCAAGCCATGTTGGTTTAGGAACTGAAGTGCTGAGAGATGAAGGAAATGCATGAGAGATCAAACCAGCATGACTTCACAGCTCGATTACAAACTCTATTCTGATACAATGAAAAAACTTTGCTGCGAGGCGCCCTTGAAAACACGCACACCGCACACACTATAAACTTGTCGTGTGCACACATATGCAACAACTGTCTGGTGCAGGCTGCCTGTACTTTTCCTCTCTCTCTCTCTCTCCCTTCTCCCCTCCCTCTCTCTTTCCCACTCCCTTCCCCCTCTCTCTTTCTTCCTGTCCCCTCTGCCTTGCCTCTCTCTCTCTCACACACACACACACACACACACACCACACACACACACACACACACACACAACACACACACACAACCCTCTCTTTCCCTATCCCCTTCTACCTTTGTCCCTCTGTCTCTCTTCTCTCTGCTCTCCTACCCCTCGAGCCACCATCCTCACTCCGCTCCTTACAGTCCATGAATCTCTTTGCCCGATGAAGCGACTGTTTGGTCGATTATCTCAACCGATTCATAATTATAGCGTGTCTTCCCATAACTTTGAACTCTTTCACCTTGTTAACCCGGGCTTCAGTTGGATTTAGCCTCAACTATACTTACAAAGATATTTTCGGGTTGACCCCCTTTTTGTTTGGGTCAAACGAGCATGGGATACAGGCCTCCAGGGGAAGGGGTGATACGTGGACGGTAAATGGACACTATTCCATATCTCGCTTTCCTGTGGTTACAGATAAACACGATTGCCGGAAATAGTGGGAATGGTGAAAGAAGAAATATATTTGGAAGTATTACGTCACCCCTAGCCTTTGTTCAATTTGGACTAATGAATGAGGTTTTGTTTCTTGAATTGCATTTTGAGGTGTACCAATATTTCTCTAAATTAAGTTCAAAACATTTTTTTTTTCGTCACCCAGAATGAGGATCTGTATCGTACGATACTCCAATAATTTGCGACAATAAAATGCATTCACGGTGTTCTGCATATACATTGAACCTCAACACAATAAGTGTTCACAAACACAAAAAATATGCAAGTTGGCAACATTTTTGCGCAAGTTTACACTAAAGAAAGAAGTATATGCATGATATTTGGTATGCGTAGACTCAATAACAATCAAAACATCGACAGCCCCCTCAAAAAAATTATTGACGGATTAAAATATTTAAGTGCTAATGTAAATATTCGCATGACCTACTAATGCGAATAAATAAAAAGAGGCTAAACACCTTATGTCAAAGTTAGAAAAACACACATTTGCAAAGAAAAAATATATTACTTATTAAATATATAAAATAAGGTCATTTCATTTGGTTTTAGGGAAAAAAGTATAACACATTGCACCTCTTTCTTTGTTACATTGTTGGATGAGGCACACGCCCTTCTATTTTTGAGTACCACACATTATGACCCGCATGCTTTAATGATTATATCAAAGAAAATTTGTTGCCTGTACCTCCTTTATTTTCAAATTTCCCATACATGCCCCTTTATTTTCAAATCTTGTATCCGCGGATGTAAGTTGATTTGTTCTGTACTATTCCTATTGATTTTCATGTCACAGCCTCTATACTTTATCTCACATAATCCTGATAATATTTGTGTAATACCAACATGACTAAGGGGCAAAATGGTAAAACTTGGCAAAATGAGAATTTCGATGGAAACATATTTCACTGTACATAATTATAATAGATCTTAATTTGGGGTTTGAGGACCTATTATAATTCGGTGTTCCAGTGTAATATCGCCGTATTCAAGCTATTGGAAGAAAAGTAATTGCTGTATTCCGCATAAACAATGATTCATAACAAACATGTAATCAGTTTTCTATCAACAATATAATGCAGTACGAGGAGTATTAAAGTATGATCCTTCTTTACTCGATTTACGCCTGGAAATGTTTTCCCAGTATATATACCTATTAAAAACACGAATATGAAAACTGACATTCAAATTCAAATAAAAAAAAAAAAGATACGTAGGTCTAAATACAAACATCCAAATTATAATCAAGTATAGTATATTTTGATTGTCCACTTTGTGTCATTTGTAAGTTTTTACATTTATTTTTATGTTCAAAATGGAATGATGACCAGTTATAAAATCTGAAGGATATTGTTTTAATAGACGAGTGTGTTCGTGTGCCCTTAGATGATCTAGGACGATAATATCAAGTAAAATTTGACCTGACTATTACTATAGTTTACATTCACTGTAGACTAAACAAAAAGAACTGCAATACAATACCCTTCACACCCTTGCCCGACCTCGTGTAATGGTCAAAGTGTAATGTCCTTGCCCGACCTCGTGTAATGGTCAAAGTGTAATGTCCGTTTTTGTTTTATTACTATCCCTAAACAATAGCCATCAAACCAAAGTACCTTATTATATAAACCTACCTTCACACCCTTGCCCGACCTCGTGTAATGGTCAAAGTGTAATGTCCATTTTTGTTTTATTACTATCCCTAAACAATAGCCATCAAACCAAAGTACCTTTTTATATAAACCTACGAAGATAAATTACCATGATATCGGTATGTTATTATTGACCATTCCATAATATAATACTTGACTAGAATACAGACTAGAATAATATAAAATGAAGTTGTGAATTATGTTACTCAATATTTTTTATGAAAATAAACCGTATAAAGATGAAGTACAACCAAATCGAACTGTATTCATCAAATCTAAAGAATATAGGCGTACATGATAATGTTTTTTTTTTTTTTTCAGATTGTTTTCTTATTGGAATCTTACAGTGGAAAACAAAAATGCTCCTTTTTAATTATTCCATGATTTTCTACGTAGATTCAACTAAAGACAACATTAAAAAAAAAAAAAAAAAAAACATTCAGATTAAGTCTTATTAACTCAAAATTTAAGTGTCGTTGAATTTACTCATATTTGTTAAAGATACAATATACAATTAGGAAAATTCAAGTAATTAAACTTGCTTTGATTGAGTAAATTCAACTTTAATTAAGCACATTTCATTTAAATACTTATTGCTTAAAAATCAAGTTGAATGTATCTTCTTTTTTTTTCAATTAACGCCTTATTTACATAAACAATGAATATTCATTAAGAGCAAGTAAAAGCTCAAAATTTTAGATAACTGTCATATTATATTTGTGCTTGAAATTGTTTTGGATTAGGGCGTGTAAAAAAGTTCAAATTTTTGTTCAAGCAAAGAAAGAGCAACATTAACTCAACTGATTTTTTTTTTTTTTTTTTTTTTAGGTTTTAGGAAAAAGTTCTCACTGTTTTTTTGTTTTTTTCGTTTGTTAGGATGCACTCTTTGAGATATAGATATAAATGTCAGTGCCTTATCAATTACAGGTTAGAGACAAAATGAAGTCTGATATTTGGTTTAAACACGAGGTTGAAATGATGTCAGTACTCAATTGAATCAAGTAATACAAACTTCATATCATTTCAGTAGAATATAGATTTATACATTATTTTTCTCCCATCATATTTCAGTGTAAGATGGATGTAAGAATGTCATAAAGCTTAAAGGGGAATTATCCCCTCAGAGAAATTTGGCTTCAGTGAATGGAGACAAACCCCCAAAACATAATGGTAAAGTTTCAGAAAAATCAGGCAATGAATAAGAGAGATATGAATTTCTAGATTTTGAGATCACTTATGATATGGAGATCCTCTAATTGGCAACGTGACCATTATGTGTGATGTAATACAGGGAGATCTTTCCCATATCTATTGTACACATTTTACTAAAATCCTCTCTTTTCTCGACTCTAAAGGTAGAATAAAGAATCTTTTGATGGGATGACATGTAAATATATGAAAGTCATAATATATCATGAAAAGAAAATCTGTTCTATCATTAGAATGAAAATAAAGATACATTTTGAATAGTTTTTGTGCACACCATATGGGGAGATCTCCCCTTGTGACATCACAAATGGTAACTGCGTTGCCAATGGGAGATTTCCTATGTCATCAGAGATCTCAATATTCAAATACTCATAACTTTCGTATCATTTATCTGATTTTTACCAAATCTTCACTAATGTGCTTATTTGATTTTTCTGCATTCACAGTAAGCCAACTATCTGCAAAGGGACAATTCTCCTTTAATACACCTTGTACAAAGATATACGCCAATAACTACACTGTAAAAAAAAAATTACCGCCGTATTTACTTAATTCGATTGTGTTAAGAAACTGCCTTCACTTGTTCGAGTATTAACAACTCCATTATTTAAAATAGCATGGAGTACCCAGGGAGCAAGTAGGGTGGACCTGACATGTCGAGATATAAAAAGTAGTCCTATCTAGGATGGTTGTATGGACCCTAACCAACAAAGAGAGAGATTGTCACTATCCATTTAATTAGAAACCATGAGGCGTGACATGTTTTCAAAATATTCAGGTTTCCAGAAACATGCCACAATTTAAGTCACATTCTTCCGTATAGAATGTTCAATAGAAAAGATCAGAGTTACGTTATCATAGTATTTGATATATCGGTTGGCCGGTAAAAATCAAGTTTCCATTGCCATGTCCTTCTATTTTAAGTGCAGTGTTTATCAATTTCATTTCGGTGTATTGGAACAAATTAAAATATCATCATACCAAGTATATCATTTTATTTTTGCCTATAGTTCTCTCTTTGCTTATGGATTTTGATTCATTCAGTAATATTCGTAATAGTGCAGCTTGCGAGTGATCATAAATATTTTTTACTTAGTTTATCATTTGTTGAAGAAATCAATGTCAATAAATTATTAAGCCTTAATAGATTACTTACAACAGTAATGGTAAACCTTTAAACCGGACTCAGATGATTTCATTGCCGTGACATATTGGATGGACAAGCTAATCAGTTTGAATTTGATGTTAATGCAAAACAATAATAAGTGGTTTACCGCTTAAATTCAAAACGCTATCATTTTCGCCATAGTGGAAAAATAAAAAGCAAGAAGGACTTTAAATTCATAATTTAATTGATATGATGAAGATGAAAGTTGTTTTTTTTTTTTTTTTTTTTTTTTTTTTTATACTTTGGATAAACTGTGGCTCGACTGAATAAGCTAGTTTTACTCATCAAGCCAATGGTCTACGTGATCATGTTTACTACTCACATGTTTCAATTTGTTATCAAATATCGATAAGGTATTTGATGCTAAATTACAAGTGAAAAAAACATCGCGTATCTTTGGAAACAGTGTTTTGTAGTTTGCTTAGTCGCAAAGGTGTCACCATAAATCAAAAATGATAGCTTTAACCCCCCACCCACGATTAGGGGGAGCCAGCATATTGTTTTCAGTTAATGATAAAAGGGTACAAAACTCCTGGTTTTATGGATTGATCGATGGTAATTTCTATTTAGCCAGTAATACCTCAGAAATCTGTATACTGTACACTTTAACTCTAAGCTAGATGGTATGATCTGCTTGGCTTAATCCTGGGAAACACGTTAAAAAACCGCTTGGGTTTTATACATAATTCAAAATAACCCTACACCGTTTATCGAGAACAAACATATGAATTTGTCTTTTTAAAAAAAACGTGATACAGGAGGGCTTTTTGTATTTAACGAGTTTCATGTATGAATACGAAATATGTGGGTTAGTTATCTATCAGTGATCTTATTTAATTGTACCTCTTTCGTAGATAGCAATACCATGGTAAACATTGATAAGGCTAGCTGGATAGGTGTCCAGGTGGCGTTATCAATAAGAGATTGGGGTTCACATCTTTAAATGATCACATTGAATAATCAATCGTAGTTAATCGAAATTTACAATAACATATTCTTTCGTTTTAAATGTTTTTAACATTTTTTCTCCCGTCTAGTTCAGTGTAACACGATGGAGTATTGTCATTCTATAAGACTTAATACACATGGTACAAAGATATACGCCAATAAACTACAACTGTAAACAAAATTACCGCCGTAATTACTTAATTTTTGTGTTAAGAAAACTGCCTTAACTTGTTCGAGTATACAAACTCTACCCGGGTAGCAAAACCCATATTTTGGAAGGAGCTTGACATGTCGAGATATAAAAAGTAGTCCTATCTAGGATGGTTGTATGGACCCCTAACCAACATCGCTAGGGCGGACTACTCGTGAGATCAGCTGCAGGAGGGTCCTACAGGTGGGTGGCGTCCCAAATTAGCCGCCCCTTACAAAAATTAGCATTCTGACAACAAAATATGTGGAAGTAGAGTTTCAAAACATTGAATTTGGCATCAAAATTAAAGATGATAGAATTTCCTAGATTTGGACTATTTTCAATAAGAATCAATATCAGTAAAGGTTAAAATTTTAAGCGTTAAACTGATTTTTCTCATTTTTTTCAAAAATAAATTTTTGATCTATTATTTTGTTTTACTCGTGTAATAACATGTCAAGACCTAAAGCGCGAAACTTTTCAGAAATGTGCCCCAATCTAATGGACAAGAGTATTGAAAAAGAAAAAAGTAATACCCTTTCCCAATAATAAGATATAACGCTATAAAGCTATACCTCCGCAATATACGGAAAACGACCGTTTTTGCCCCATTTATGTGGTAAACCCATACATACACGTGTAATACCCTATGCAGTGCGCGCATGTGTAATGCACGCATGATCTAACAATTATTACATGAATATGACAAGTTTCCATAAAGGTAATAAAGACTGCTATGTTAGAATGGATTTCTCGACTAATTTGTTGTGAAGGGAGTGGTGGTGGCAGTTCATGCAACACGGGACATTTATTGGGGCGGCAGATTTAATATTATAATCTTATTTTAATCATACTTAAGTGAAATCTGTGCTGCTGTGTGCAATATGATCGGTTGTTATTTGGCCGAATGCATTAAGCCTATTGCAGTCACAGTTACGTTGTTGGCGTTTTGTTATCTGCTAAGGTTACACTGATATATACATAAAGGTCCTGCACTGATTATCCAAACACATGAACATAGCCTACTACATATATAAAGTGAAGATGAACAAATAATCCTATAACCAGTATGCACAAACAAGTTTAATGTGAAGTAAACAAAAAACATACAGCTACAGAAATTCCACATCCCAACGACATTAAAGTTTTAAAAACAAAGATTTGAGTTTAACAGAGTTATAAATAATTTGTTTGCCTTAATACAGAAAACCATGTACCCAAGGGCCGCGGGGTCGGGGCTGGCTGCAGCCCCACTTTTGTCATTAAACGTGTACAAAAAACGCAAAAATGGCCATATAGGGATGCCTAGATTGGTGATTTTGGCTCAGCCCTCCATTTTAAAAAACGCTCCCGGCCTGCCCTCTCCCCAGAAGATTTTCTTAAAGGCTGTGATCAAACAGATTTTTGGATTATAAGAATTTATATTATACGGTAAATCTAACAACTAATATTATGACGATTTATCACTCAACATGTTGAGGTGATTACAAACAGGCCCACTTTGCGCCGAAAGGTGGACCTTCACTATTGAAGTAGCCACTATTATTATTATTGTTATTAATATTATTATATTGTATTATTATTTATTTATTATTATTATTATTATTATATATATTATTATTATCTATTATTATTATTATTATTATTATTATTATTATTATTATTGTTTTTATTATTATTATATTATTATTTTATTATTATTATTGTATTATTATTATTATTATTATTATATTATTATTATTTTATTATTATTATTAATTATTATTATTATTATTATTATTATATTGTTATTGTTATTTTTATTATATTATTATATTTATTATTAATATTATATCGTTGATCTTTACTTTGAATACAATAATATAGCCGGAGCACGTCACTTCATAGACTTATGAAGCTAATTATTTTGATATTATATTATACCAATCAATTATTCAATCATTCTGCTATTAGGGTTTGGAAAAGGCCCAATAATGGGTTGCAAAAGGTAAAATGTTCCCTTTTTGAAAGGGGAAAGAAGGTTGAACATAGATTAGGAGACCCTTTATCTATTTTTCTTGAACGGTTCGCCATTATTATAATTAACATGATTACTGCAATTATGAGTCAAGTACATGAATTTAGAAATCGGGATGTTTGAGGATCAAAATATTTGAATAGGGAGGGGCACAGGGAAAAGGGCCGGGCACTTTTTCTGAAATGGTGGGTACTTTCAGCCAGTGGCGTAAAGAGCGGAGTATTAAAATTGGGAATAGACTGGGAACCAGAAACGAAATTTGTCAGAACATTTTGGGGCTTTGTCCATACCATGGTAGATCCCAGGATTTCATTACAGGGGCCTTTTTTTGTGGCCTTCGGCCATCAAAGGGTCATTCTTGATCAGCCATAGGGGTAATGATTATAGGGCTCAATCGGCTCCGCCTGTCATTTTCCTTTTTTTTCGGGGGGGGGGTCGGGCCCACTTGGCTCCCCATGGATCCGCGACACATACCCCCCCCCTATCCGAGCCCTCTCAGGACGACATTGTTGATTTCCATTGTCGACAACACACTTGAAATATATTTGTCTCTAGCGTAGCAGCAGGCGGAAGTTTTTTGATTCAACCAGATGCTTGTGACCTCTTAATTAATACGAGGTTGAGGAAATTTGGGGTTTGAAAATACATTAAAAAAGTGCTCTTTTTAGATTTTTACAATTTTACCAAGGTTTTTTTAGAAAAAAAAAAGAGCACTGTTCATTGAGAAAAGGGGGGCATATCTATTACTATTGAAAGGGGGTACATTTGTCATGTGTTGTCCTGAAAAAGTGGGATGCACTGAACAACCTGCCCTCCCAAGTTTCGCTTGAAGGCACCCTTCTTCAGCTGGCCTATCGAAACAATCGCGAGAATATTGGTTTCTGGTCTATACACCATCCATGTAAGCTATTCACGAAAACCAACGATTTATCTTACCATTGTATACCAAAAATGTATTTTATATTCTAAATAATCCCACGAAAACACTGGGGTTTTTTTCACGAAAAAAACGAGATTTCCTCTTTTTTTTTTTTTTTTTTTTTGGTCATAAAGCTCGGATTTTATTATTTTATTTTTTTATTATTATTATCATTATCATTATCATATTATTATTATATTATTATTATTATTGTTATTATTATCATTATTATTATATTATTATTATTATTTATTATATTATTATTATTAAGCTTCAGGCACATCATTTTGCTTTGGTTTGAAGTCTTATTTTTAACTCCAAAAATCTGTTGATCACAGCCTGTAAGAAAAACTTCTACATTTAAAAATGCACATCCAATCAGGTACACATAATGGGGGAGGGGGCAGGGGCCGGGAGCGTTTTTGAAAGTGGAGGGGCTTAGCCGAATAGGGGGGGGTTGAACAGGCTAAAAATCACAATCTGTGGCCATTTTCGCGTTCTGTACACGTTTACCTACAAAAGGGGGAGTGCAGCCCCAGCCCCACCCCTGGCTCCGCGGCCCCTTTGCCGCCCAAAATTGTCCCGTGTTCATGACCCCCCCCCCCCCATTCCATTCCCATTCACAAAAGATTGGTCGATAAGTCATTCTTTATTAACCTTATGGAAACTTGCATAATTCATGTAATTAATTGTTAGATCATGCCCGCTGCAATACAATGCGCACACTGCAATAGGGTATTACACGTGTATGTATGGGTTTACCACATAAATGGGGCAAAACGTCGTTTTCCGTATATTGGCGGAGGTAACTTTATAGCGTTATACTTTATTATGGAAAAGGGTATTACTTTTCTTTTTCACTACTCTTGTCCCATAGATTGGGGCACATTTCTGAAAATGTTTCGCGCTTAGGTCTTGACATGATTATTACACGAGGTAAACAATAAATAGATAAAAATTTATTTTTGAAAAAAATGAGAAAATAAAGTTTAACGCTTAAAATTTACCTTTACTGATATGATTTTCTATTGAAATAGTACAAATCGTAGGAAATTCTATCATCTTTAATTTGATGCCAAATTCAATGTATTTGAACCTACTCCAACATTTTTGTTCAGAATGCTAATTTTGTAAAAGGGGCGCTAATTTGGACGCCCCCACCTGTAGGGACCCTCCTGCAGCTGATCTCACGAGTAGTCCGCCCTAGCGA
>CALNVZ010000674.1:32757478-32775757 GCA_940671915.1 Paracentrotus lividus
TGAACTATGACGGGAGAAAAAAATGTATAAAACATTAAAACAAAATATGGTTATTGTATATTTTCGATTATTACGATTGTTATTCCATATTGTGATCATTTTAAAAGTGGATCCCAATCTCTTTATTGAGTAACGGCCACCTGGACACCTATGCCAAGTACCTTTATCAATGTTTAGCCATGGTATTACTACGAAGAGGTACAATTAAATAGGGATCACCATAGATAACCCTTACCTATTCATATTTCGTATTCATATCATGAAACTCGTTAAATACAAAAAGCCCTCCGTGTACACGTTTTTGTTAAAAGACAAATCAATGGTTTGTTCCGATAAACGTGAGGGTATTTTGAATTATTGTATTAACCCTAAGGCGGTTTTTATACCGGTGTTGTCCAGATTAAGCCAAGCAGATCATACACTGCTTATTGAGTTAAAGTGTTTACAGTATCAGATTTTCTTGTGTATTTGCTAATATGAAATTACCATCGATCAATCGCATAAAACCCAGGGAGTTATTGTTACTCTATTATTTCATTAACTGAAAAGCAATATGCTGGCTCCTAATCGTGGGTGGGGGTATGGTTAGCTATTCAATTTTATTGATTTATGTGGACACTCTTTGGACAAGAACTAAAACAAGCTGTTTCCAAAAGAGCGATGTTTTTTTTTCACTTTTGTAAATTTAGCATCAAATAACCCTTATCGATTTTTGATATCATAATTGAATACATGTGAGTAGTAATACATGATCCGTTAGACCCCTTGGCTTGATAGATAAAACTAGCTTTTTCTGTCGAGCACATGTTGTATTCCAAAATGGTTAAAAAAAAAAAAAAAAAAAAAAAAAAAAAAAACATTCATCTTCATATCATATCAATTGAAAAATAGAGTTAAAGTGCTCTTTGCTTTTATTTTTTCCACTATGCGAAATGATATCGTTTGAATTTAAGCGGTAAACCACTTATTATGTTTTGCATAACATCAAATCAAACTGAATTAGCTTGTCCATCAATATGTCACGGACAATGAAATCATGAGTCCGGTAAGGTTACCATTTACTGTTGTAAAGTATCTATTAAGGCTTAATAATTTATTGACATTGATTTACCTTCAACAAATGATATTAACTAAGTTAAATAAATATATGATCACATCGCAAGCTGCACTATTACGAATATTACTGAATGAATCAATCCATAAGCAAAGAGAGAACTAATAGGCAAAAATAAAATGATATAACTGGTATGATGATATTTTAATTTGTTCCAATACACCCGAAATGAAAATTGATAAACACTGCACTAAAATAGAAGGACATGGCAATGGAACTTGATTTTTACCGGCCAACGATATATAAATACTATGATAACGTAACTCCTGATCTTTTCTTTGAACATTCTATTACGGAAGAATGTGACTTAAATTGTGGCATGTTTCTGGAAACCTGAATATTTGAAACATGTCACGCCTCCATGGTTTCTAATTAAATGGAGTGACATTGACTTCATCACGTGTATTACTGTCCTATTATGCCCATTATAAATTAACATGTAGTTTAACATCATGTCAAACTTAATACTTTTTTTTCAACCATTGTTATCTTTATCCATATTTCTAAAAGTTTAGACAAATTACGGCCCAGAACGGTAACGATCACAAAACCGTGATGTAATACTAATAGTGCTCAATGATTATACAAAACAAGAGTTTTCAAGCTTGTTTTTCAATGATTGTATGAACTTATAACCAGTCACGCAATTGTGGTATTATACTATTAACAGTAAGAATGGTTTTTAGCAGACATGGCATATAGGATATGTGTGGGAGACAAAAATAACCTTTTATCTTTAAAGGGTTCAGTAGTCATGGTAGTAAACATGGTAAAGTATGGCATGTTATGTGTCAGTGATACTAAGGTATGTAGCATTTTGATATGCAAACGTGTTAAACATTGTTAAATGTATTTCCTCTTTCTTAATTTATATGTTAAGTTCCATGAACATAAAACTCGTATAGTATAAAAACAAGACGGAGTACAGGAGCCCGCTGTCCTTTTCTAAATAGTGCGCGTTTCTGCGAGGGCATGTACGTGTGGATTTGTGCGTGAGCAAGGGGAAAATTGTTAACGGTTGTTTTTATTTCTCTCACATTTGATGCAAACAAGTTTATTCATGTTAACTTTCAAACGCTCCGAAAAGTATGATCTTGATTTAATTGACAGTTTCGCTTTTGTTCCCAAAATGATCGCCTTATCGATTTTCTAAACCTGATGGTTTAAAACGCTAACAAGAGTGTTTTATAATATTACGTTGGACTTTGAACAATACTGTATTTTGCACAATGGACATCGGCCTAAAATAAATGTTGATGTATGGTATTGTGCTATCGTTCTGTTTCTCTCCTATTATTGTTGTATTTTCTTTACAAATGGCATCACAAAGAGGATAACAGGTCACCTCCGGATGCTATCAGCAATTTAGATAATACAAATTATACCTTAAACTGACAGTATGATCGTGGTAACGTGCAAAGATTATTGTCCCTTTTAAAAGTAAATACACCCTTACCCCCACCCCCACGGAGTGCAATATATTGTGTAGAAAGTACTTTGTACCATAATTGCAACCCTTTTCATCAGGTAAATTGTATATAGAGTGTCTTTTATGTTATCTAAAAAGAAATTTTGTCGCCTTCAATGCTTGGCACATTGGAATGAAATGAGGCATACGATAGGCTTCAATTTATTACTTTAATGATCGCCTGGATTTTGCTTGACTTCACTACTAGGGCCTCATACCTTGAAACATGAACTAATCATGTCAGTTTGTGTGATTTTGTACTCAGTTACCTTTCCCCAACAGGACCACGCGGTGAGGTAAGGTAGGTTTATACCTTCATCATAATAATTTACATGACGGCCCCTTTTAAATGTTCACAGCAAAATACCACTGAGAGGCCAGCAGAGATGGCCAAGATTGTGACAAATAAGGAGTTTTCACATTTAATCAATAAACCACTCTCAGAAGATTTACGAATTGGTCTCAACTTGGTAGAAACCTCACCAGCAAAACAAATTGGATTCATAATATCAAAATGAGACAAAAGTCGCCAGAAAAAGAGTGAAGGATATCGACAAATAATAAATATTTAAATAAATACTTTACTTATATACTGCTACTCAATGAAACTGGCAAAAATCATGAAATTTAAAAATATTTTCCATCCAAATTTGACATCTAAAAAAGCTATTTTGCAGATTTTCTGGACTCTTTGAATTTCCTTTTGAATGGTACCAGTTTCACAAAAATTGGTCAACCAGTTCAGGCGCATTGTGCCGTTGAAATGGAAGGTCACACCCATTTTTGCCAAAACGAATCAAAAAGGGCGGGCCATAGCTCGGAAACCGACGGACCGTTCACGCTAATTTTTTTGTTTCATGGAAAGGTAATGTTAAATTTTACGAGTACCAAATTTGAGCAAATTCTGAGACGGAAGGGCGCAAAATTGCACTTTCATTGGGTGAATTGGCATGGAATGACCCAATACTTATTTAAAACGGAATGCGGGAATTATGTGGTGATCAAAATACAAAAGAAAAACAAAACAATAAACACAACAACAATTATATTACTAAATTCATTGGATCAGGTTTAAAGAAAGCTCATTAATATTGAAGTATACGGGCAATATGTAATGGTTCAATGTACATGTGTTCCACATAAATACTTCTCCCAAGCTTTTGTTTCGCCCCTCGAATATTAGAAACATGAAGCTTTGTGCCACATTAATCTAGATACGGAAATGTATTGTTCTTTGTGACTTTCCTTGTCGAACAAATAATTATATTAATAATAATAATAATATCATTGTGTCGCCATGTTGACCATGTATAGTATGGGTTCAAATATTGAGCAAGTCATGACCACTATCAGTTCCTTGAGTTTTACCTTCCATAACAAATGTCATATGCTATGAAGCCCTATATAGTCATGACTTGTTGCTTTGAGGCTACTTAAAAACCACCGATCAATCAAGTGGTAAAACTCTAAGGAGATAAGATGATTAGCTCTACACCTCAGTAATTTATTTCCAGGGTTATTATACGATTGATAAGTCAATATTTGTTATGCGCGTATTGTGTCTGGTCAAGGTTGGGCAGTGGATAAAATGCCACAAATTGGAATTAGTTATAGTCGATGATTCTAAGAAAGACCAAAGTTGCAGAATGCAAACAAACAGTCTTATTTGTAAATGTTGATGTCTAATCAGATAGTGTTTAATCAAGGGATGTCAAAAGTTGTTGGTTTTTCTGTCAATGTAATGTCTTGAAGGAGATAAATGTTTAAAGATTGGGCAATTGTGAGAGAAAATATTTTGAATGTCCTACCAAATCAATTACAAAACACATATAGGCCCTATATGAAGAAATAACAGCTAGATGTGAGGCATAGTTACAACTTACATGACTTAGATTTGGTGGACACCCAAGCGAACTACTCTAATGTTCCCTTTTTTTCTCCGTGAAATTTTTGCGAGTGAAAGCAAAATCAGAGTTAGCTCTGAGTAGTGTGTAGGCCTACAAAATAATGATATAAACAGATAAGTATATACTTAACCAGATATACTTCGGTCCTTTTACCATCTCACATTTGAGGTTCTTCAGTCCATGTTAATTTGACCTAACACCCCCTAAAAAACAAAACAAAACAACACAAAAAACAAAAAAAAAAAAAAAAAAAAAAAAAAAAAAAAAAAAAAAAAAAAAAAAAAAAAAAAAAAAAAAAAAAAAAAAAACAAACAAAAAAAAAACAAAAAAACAAAACAAAACCCACAATAACAACAATAAAAAATAAATAAAAAAAAAACACAAAAAAATGCAAAGGTTCCGATTGATTCAAATGGACTGCATCTCGAAAGTTGACCCTGTCGTTAGACTGACCATAACACAATTTCCTTTACATTCGATTTATATTAAAAGTGACATAGTGTAAATTAGAAATAAAGGATCAGATAGTGGCAGATCAAAGCGGGTCCAAGGAATGCTACCTCGTTATGCAAAGAATCAAACATAACAACATGTTCTATATTTTCTTTTATTCCCCAAACCCTGAAAGACATTTCAATTCCAAAGTCATACACATGTTGAAATCGTTTTTATTGATTAATATGCAAACACTCTGAAAGAAATTAGATTAGATAAATATGATTAAGATGACATTTGGGTTCACAGCTTAAGTAATTAACAGATGCAAACATTGGACCTTGTATAACATACAATTCTGATATTTCATTTATCTGCTGCAAAAAAAACAAAAAACGAATGATGTCAAACAGCCTTCCTGTAATCATGTCTATCAGCTATTAAAAACATTAAGACATCTGGCACTCAGCTGTTCAGTCTCTGAACGCAAAGTTTGTGGCACGTGACCGATTGCGCTCGATTCATACCTTTGGACATTTATCGCAATTATCAATTATAAATGACCTCTTTTCTATTGTTTACAAACCCTGAATCAAGTTGATAATTCTTTTAGAGAGCGGGTCGTGAAATGATACATTGAATCACGTAGCAATTTCACACTCGTAAAGATATCTAGTGCAAACAATAGGTCTGATAGATATGTAGGGTCCTAAAGGAGACACATGTGCCCCCCCCCCCTCTCTCATCGCAAGGCCCCAGAAAGGATATTACACAGCCTGGGTAATCTGTCCCGTCAAATGGAAATTGTTAGAATATCAATAATTATATTGAATTTTGAAACACAACTGATAGGTTACCAGGAGATAGCATAAATTCAACAGGGCAATAGACATTATTATACATATGATTGTGATCGATATACGCACTGAAATATCAATCTACAGCTCTATGACAAATGATTGTCATGAGTTGAATTGAAATTACTGGACATTGTAAAGAGTAACATATATTTTGTAATAATAGCACTTTATACAACTGTAATAACAAATATGCTACATGTTATTGTGCTGTTTATATAAAAATAGTCTTTAATAAAACACTGTAAGGTTAATGACATTTTTGTCTTCTATTATTATAATTTCCCCTATTAAAATCTTGGTCTTTGAATGATAAAAAGTTCCCTATTCTACATGTTTTAGAAATTATTCATTGAAAAATTATTGTCCTTGTTGCGATGTTTTGGCAGATAAATGACGCTATACAAATGTTTTTCATCTTCATCATCCTCATAATAATATACATCGTATACTCATGACAATATAGACAAGCACATGTTAGCAATTAAACAGGTGCAGTGTAGATTACACACTTACTTGAGCATTAATGATTCCGATACCACTTATATTGGACCATTCACCTCATGTCCAGGTTATAACCTTTCGAGTATAATTAAAAGTAATGCGCTATTTTCTGCTTCCACCAATAAAAAGTAATGAAAGTGGGCAGGAACTTACGGACTATACAACAATATTCTTAAGGTCATCGTCTAGTTTATGGTATCTTTGGTCAATTGTGGTTAGATGTGGGTTAAATGTTACTGGTAAATAATCAAAGTACAATGTCTATGAGAGGTCGCATAAGCCCCGGTGAGAATCTTTTAGACCGATTAATGAGTCAATCATCATTATAGAAACGTTATCGGTTTCTCGAGCTCAAAATCGATCTGATCTCATGGGATCGTGTGACGAATCGATATGATGAGATCAATGCACGGTATCGTCTGTACACGAGGCTATCTTTTCATTATATCTCGGTTAACTCTCATTAACACTCGTCCATTATCTGGGCATATCCTTGAGTAGAAACATGTATCAGTAAACTGGGACTTGCGGCAATGTTCTCTGAAGGTGAAGCGCTTTAGTTCTTTTTAAAATGAAACAAAAAACCTTTTAGAGCGATAATAGGTATATCGATATTGGTTCACACTCAACGATGTTTGGAAGTTGGTAAAGGATAGCAATTACGTAATCAATGTCATGTGGGTAGCGCAAATGAAAAGTAACACTTGCACGTTCAACTTATTATAATATACCAGTTTACTAGGCTATTATATTGTTTCTTTCCTGGTGACATAGTAACAATGCATTCAAACAGCATGTAATAAAAGATTGAACTACAGTATATGGGATCCAGTTTGCATACATTAGTTGATGCTATGTCAGGCAATCCTCAGGAAAGTTTTCAGGTTGTCAACCTTAGTTTAAAAATTATGCACAAAATTATAATAACTTTAATAGTAAACTGGTCTATTTTCACGTCAGAGCACGATGTCCACTCTCTATACAACCCTTTTTAATTCATGTCAATTCTACAAATTGAAGAATATTGCGAGTGTGAGTATGAGCGATCGAAAATTTGATTATAGAGAGGTAATGACAAACTGAATTTTCGAATTCCTAGCTTTCAAATCAGATTAGTTTGGATATGACCATTTAGACTGTCACCAGCCATGTGATATATGTTACTAATGGAATGAATGAGAATTGTATGGCAAATTGACAATTAGTCTATTCGCGATAGATTTGACATTGTTCTTTTCTAGGTTAAAGGTAATCCGAAATACCATATGTGAAAGTGATATACGTTATACAACGCAGTGAATACATTTTACACCAATCTACTTTTGTAACACCAAACATTTGTCATGCTTGGGGAAAATATAATTGCCCGCAAACCCTACTTTTACACAAATAGATTAACAAACAAACAAAGAAATATCATGATTTAAAGGAACTTATTTTAATTTGGGCTAGTTGGAAAACATTTGAGGTAATTTGTCATGTTACCTAATGTTTAGAACGAAACCTTGGGTAAGTCATGTCATATCTCGCGTCTCAAACAGTTATCGCGTAATCACTGTTTCCTGGGAATAATAGACTTTGTCCGAGCAGGAATTGGGAACAGGGACCTGGGACTAAATTAAAGACATGGATTACTTTGTTTTACCCCGACAAAGATACAATATATAATGATGAGAATGACCAATCCATGATTTTGGAGCTCAGGTCAGGTAGCAGTCAAATAATTTATTACAAGCTATATTACTATATATAAGTCTATAGTCTTGTATAGAATAATGAAAATATTGTTATTCTCTTGTTGCTTCTTGAGAGAAAAAAAAATATCAAAAAAAGATAAATAGATATATATTTTAAGATTTCAAAAGCGTCCTCTCATGCATCAATTAATCCGTTTTACTGGGTTATTATAATGGAATATTTCTTCGAGTAATACAGTTTGTAAACATTAGTTGTTTCCATGTCGGAAAACATCTGGCAAGTTTTGGGAGGTCAAGAACAACCTGTGTTTAGAAGTTCTGCATACAAACAGTACTAATTTAGCCTATTAAATAAAAGGTTATGACCTATCGAACTGGCCTCGATTTCATAAGGTTATTAACCACTGCATGGGGTTTATTAACACAATCATTATTGATCGTACTATATGACCATCCATGCATTGTATTTGAAGTCAAACGATCTCCCATGGTTCTATATAAAACCTTGTTTGTGTTTGACCGACTTCCCGTCATACTTGAAAAAGAGCAGTAAAAATAAAATAATTTCTAAACTATACTATTGAATATTTTTAACATCGCTCTATTATGTTATGATACCAGTCAAAAAAAAGAAAAAAAAAAAAAAAAAAAAAAAAAAAAAAAAAAAATGGAAAGATAAATTTCATGATGAAGAAATCGGCACGCTATCAAGATAAGTGATAATACCCCCCTCCCCCCCCAAAAAAAAACAACAACAAAAAACAAAACAAAACGTATTTTTGTTTTGACCTTTTTTTTTCTTATCTGATATTCAAACATTTTTGATTGAGACGGACACACTAGCCTGCAAACCCCAAAGGATGTCGATTCTAAAACATGCTTGATTTTCAGGTATTTTGAATCAGTCGCTTGAAGTATATTTAATTAGTTATTACACATTTCACTTCTAGATTTCATTTAGTTGACTGTCCACCACAATCCGCCTAAACTCAACCAGAAAATATCGCGTATACTGTTTACGCATGCATCATTTGTATTAATACAGGTTCAAAATGTCCAAATCATTATAGACATTGCTGTTTATTTGTCTTACCTGTATTATACAATACTAAACAGTGCCCCGTCCAAATCTTAAAACCAGTAATACAAAGTAAAGCCGAACATGAATGAGTAGATCATCACCAAATTAAGTCCATTGACAAGGTTTTATATAGTATTTAGCAGATCCCGCAACCCATGAACACTGGTTGCCGCTTCGTATTCGAACGTCACAGTAATCGTTCCATCCGTAAATCACAAATAAAACCAAATGGTAGAATTAGACAGAGCGTGTTTATTTTTACCGTTTGTTCTAGAATTATGCAGAGATGAATGTTATGTAGGGGAACCGGAGGACAATTGTAACACGGGGGCAATTGTAACAGGGGCTCCCATCCCCTAGCAGAAACACGCTACAAACTTAAAATTTGTACAGAGCATGCGCATTCATCGCTCCTCATGCTGTTTGAGTATAAGCAGATTTAACGGTTCGTTGGAACTTTCTACAGCAGAGAAAAATCGTTTTTTGAGTAGGAAACTAATATTCACATTACCCATTGTTTTTCTTCTGGACAAATATGTGGATGAGCTACGGCTGTCATTTTTTATTATTTAGAAATAATGTTCTTAGGCCATATATTTTGCTAACGTTTCAACGCTGAATACCTAAGCTGAGATAGAAAAAAATCTCTCCAAATATGGTCACCAAACACATGGGCAATAGTGACAATGCCCGTTTAGGAATACTTTTGCCCCGTACCTAGCCCCGGGACAATTCAGCGCGCTGTCATCACCCGTACAGAGCACGTAAACTTCTGCAATAATCCATGCCATGTATATAACAAGTGAAAATATAATGTAACTTAATTCAAGCATTGTCATTTTCATAATAATTAGCTGATGTGGTTAATGTTGTTTAAATCTCGGATCTGTCAAGGGCATAGCTTTGATAAAGAAAAGCAAAATGTTACAATTTCACGTGTTACAATTGCTCCGTACGTCTGTTACAATTGCCCTGGTTTAGGGCAATTGTAACACTCGACCTCGTGTTTTGAAATGATAATGGTTCAAAATAAATAGTTTTACTTGACCCAAACCTATTCATATGTCAAGCTAAGATATACAAATTTCGTTTTAAACTTTGTTTAAGCAAGTATTTAGTATAATAAAGTTGATAAGTCAAATTTGGTAAAAGTGTTATCAATTGTCCCGGTCTCCCCTACAGACCTCGGTAGCCTATGTTTGAACACTCAAATTGGACAATCAATGGTTTGAAGTAATGAATGTACTTATGTATGTATTACGTAATACGTCACTTGTCATTGAATTCAATAGGATTCCCTATGCGCAATCAATACCAAAGTATTGGTATATGTAAATATTCCTTTAACATTACAGAATGTTTACGTGTTTTGGTATCTTTCAATGTAGCAATGAGGGTTATTTTTTTTGTTTTCTCCAAAACTCTGATCACTTTGTTCAAAAGAGAATAGTTAGAATTACATTTTTGACAGTATTGCTAATAGGATCTGATAACGTGACATGACATGTTGGAATTGATATTATATCAACTGAGAAAAACAACAACAATTGCGAGCGCCCATACGAATGTTTTAAAAGTGATTTTTTGTGTACAGGGCCTATTGTACACAACAAATTTACATTGAAATTCATATATAACTCTGTAAACTAACTTTGGTATCTTAAACGTGATCCACTAAGACACCAATGGTGGAATTAATATTGGTATTGAAAACAAAGTTAAAAACATCTTACCTCCAGAATTGAAGTCCCTGTTACGTTTACCAAAGCGATCGCTATAGAAATTTCAAGACAAATAATTAAAATGCGATCTGCGAACCATTGCCAAAATCATGCTGAGTAATCATTAGAGTATCACAAGTTTAAAGTGCACAAAATGAAGGCTTCGTGCTAAATAATTTGTTGGTGTGTTATGTAACCCATATTGGTACTGTTATGCATTTCAGTCACAACTATGCACCGAACCTAAGCAACCATTACACATCCAACATCTGATTACCCCTACAAAAAAGCACCTTCTTCTCGTCTCGGTCCTTAACTGTAGCTGGGTCTAATCTGGTTCAATTCGGTGTTCTTATTGTGCGACCTTTGTAAGCAGTTTGGTTTGTAAATGATAAAGCCAAAACATTTCAGGTCAAGCTCGTCTCACTGTGACGTGTCACTTATCGTCCAGACAAACTTTCCTCTCGAATGAATGGTGTGTCCCCTTCTCAGTCTGCGCCTTAATGAAACAATGAGCACATTTGCATGAGGGAGTTTTGACAGTGTTCATCGCACGATTTGTCTTTGGAATCACTCTTTACCGCCCCCCCCCCCCTTAAGCGGGTCAACCATTCTTCTTATGTACTTTGCTGTGAATATTCAGACCAGTTACTATAATTATTATATTTTCCATTGTTCTCTCCTGGCGAGATAGGTACAAGGTAATCAAACAAGCCTGTATGAGAAATGAACTACTGTTACGTGAATCGCAGTTGGCATACGATATAGCAGGGCAAAGGGTCAGGCAAGCTTCAGTGCAAAGAAAACCTTAATTTGTATAAAATGTTAGTTAAACTGGTTCTATTAGTTTGTAGTGTCCCGGAGAATGTGTATTTAATCAACTCTTATCACCCCGGCTCCCCCCGCGGGGCTTACTCTCTACAACTGAGAAGCGGTTAAACCATATTCCTTATGTAGTTTGCTGTTTATTCATTCTACTTTGAGATTGATTTTTTAGTTGTTTGAAAGTTGTTTTTCATATTCGTGTCTGTTATATATCACAGTCGGATTATATTTTGCTATATGCATGACAAACCCCAGTCAAGGGAAAAGAAACGTTCTTGCATACGTCTGTTGATAAATTCAAACCGATCCCTCACGATCTCATTTTCAGATTCTACCCGTATGTTTCATTAATCATTTCAAATATCGATCACGGGCATCCATCATCAGGATCCAGTCGAGATATCTCACCTTGGAAACCGTGAACTAATTTCCATGTCGTGTTCTTCTAATCCCTGAGGGATATTACATGTCTGAGGACAAGCTTTCATGCATGAAACAAATTATCCCAATCACATTCATTTTGTCTCTATTCATATTGAAGCTCATCCTGTAGTCTGGACATGGACTTACAATTCAAATCCATTTTTCCCGTTTCTTATTCTTGATATTTCCCCTATCATTCAGGAGATTGTTTGATCCCATAGATTACAAGAAAAAAAAAAAATGATCTGGCGGATATCGTTTTCGTGTCATTAATTTATAAATTACAGAGACAACGTTTTAAGCACGTGATGGGACTACTACTTCACCGTTGTCCTTACATTATTTTGATCATGATTATGCAGATACCAATTATTCACAATTTAAAACAAACTCTAAAACATCTGTTTTTGACAGTTTTGAAACTTCACTGTAAAATTCAGATTTATTTCACGAGAACTTATTTGCGATCCCGTCTTTATAAAGCGTTCAGTCAACTGTATTGCAGACATGGAATCTAAACTTAATTAAGGAGTGTAGTCTACGATGCCGCAAGCAAACTCAACATTGGAATGAGGTTAATTTTTAATATCTCAATCGGGACGAACAATTTCGGCAATGCTAGGATTGTAATCTTTAACTAAATTTACTTTTGAAATATTGTATCACCGTACATGCAGAATATGTGTGTTAACGATTTTGTTTCGATTTCGTTTTTATTTAGTTGGGCGTCATATACGAATATGGGGGAGGGGGGGGGGGATGTTGGTCACGAAATAGTTTGTGTATCCATTGGGTTAAATTGAGCGTCTTTGGTATGCCAGTTTAGGGTATCATTTTACATCATGATTTATTGACAATACAACATGCTGGCACAACTCAACAAAATGCATAAAAGAGGGCGTCTGTCAATCTACGAGAGCTGTAATAATTAATAACGCATGATATTTAAAACGTGCACTAAAATGGCAATTATGATTAAACAAAACTCCTCGTTTTTACGATACATTAATTTTCTATTTGCTTACTTCATTCTTTCTTTTTAAAACTAACATTGATTATTATTGTGCCTCTTCAGTTGGCAGTTTCTAACCAAATACCGGGTTTATTCTATTTCAAAACTCTATAAACATAACAATAATAACAAAATGTGTACAATATTGAATACATAGCAAAAAAAAATAATAGTAGTAATAAATAAATAAAAAAATTAAAAAATAAATGAATAATAAATTTTAAAAAAAATGAAAAATATGAATACATAAATACATAATGATAAATAAAAAAAATAAAACAAAAACAAAAAAACCCCGAAAATTAACAATACTGGCGAGACTGTTTCCTTTGAAGCTGCGTGATATTATTTTTTCCCTAATGTGAGGAATAGTTCAGGAGGTTGATCAGGAGTTGGTTAAGCGGTAATGCTCATTATGAACCTTCTGCATCAGCCTACAAACCAACATGGAGCGGACCAAGGTTCGAAACTCAAAACCCAATATCCCCTCTTCTTTCATTGAATATGTAAAAATCATCATATACAGTGCGTCCCAGATAAAAGTATACCCAACTTTGAAAGCCTCATATTAAAATTGTATAATTTATGTGTAATTAATTTTAATTTCATGGCAAAGAGTAACTCATATTTTATCTAATGATACCAAAATCATACCGATACAGTCATGGATGACTGAACACTCAAGTGTTTAAAAACATTGGTCAAAAGTGATCTGTACCAAGTTGTATGAGAAGCAGCCCTGGCTTTCTGATCATTTATTGTTTGTTTGAGGTCAGCCTTCCTGAGTCTATTCATTAGGCACAAAGGATTACTTGATCTATTGGAATGCAAGGGCTGCTTTTGCTCAAACCTGGGACAGGGCACTTTTTACGTTTGTTTTTCAAAGCCCAACTGCTTAGTCATCCGTCACAACACAGGTATAAGTCTGGTATCATTGAAAAGAATTTGAGTTGCTCTTTATCATGATATATATTTTAAGGTCACTCAAGCTACAATATTTTAATATGAGCTTTCAAAGTTGGGTATACTTTTTTTCTGGGACGCACTGTATATCTTGTAATTATGATAAAGTTCGGAATCCATTGTTATAAATAAATAATAACATTCGAAAGAACGTTGGTTAAAGTGTCCTTTAGAGGATCTTTGGGTAACTATTTATAACAAATCAATTCAATGGTTCTCATATCATTAAAAAAAAAAGAATAAATAAAAAAAATAAATAAAATGAAAATCTCTTGGGCAATTTCAAGAGCCCTATTTAAAATGCAAACACCTGCATAATAATTGTAATGTATTGTAGCGGTTGGTTTAACTTTCAGCTGGTGATAATCAAATCGATGTTTGTCAGAGAATTTAAGCATTTTTTTTCTTATGACGTCAGAAATGTTAAAAAATATGACAAGTAATCTGTGGGTGGGTTCAGATTTATAAAGCAAACGATCCCTCTATCATTCAGATTATTAAAGCTAACAATTATTCCCTCTCTCATGTACGCACTGATATGAAGAATCGAAATCGGGAAGAGCATGCTGAGGTGTTGTATCATATTTATGTTGTTTAGCTTTCGATCAGTTCTTTTCGTAGAAATGAGAGGGTTGAGAAATTCTAGCACTTGCTTGTTAGGCTTCCATCCCTTCATCTTCATAATCTTAGAATATTAATACGGATATCACTGTCTAAGGATGGTATCTCACTTCGCGGAGACGTCTCCGTGACAGAAATTTTCGTCTCCGCGACGGATTAAAAGTATTAGAGACGTCTTCGATATCGCGCAGACGCCTCGGAGACGGATTTCGGACAACTTCAGACTTTTTCCCCCATAAATTGTTGCCGAGACGTCTCGTAGACGTCTCCGCGATATCGGAGACGTCTCTAATACTTTTTTATCCGTCGCGGAGAGGAGATTTTATATTATGTTGCGGAGACGTCTCCGCGAAGTAAGATACCACCCTAAAGACATAAGATTATTCCCTACTGAGTATTTCATTATGACTATGAAGCTAAAGCTATTCAACAAAACATTCCACTCATAACAAATCAATAAAGGCAGTAAAATTAAACATTGATTCTACCACATCAACAGATAATATGAACTCACTTATATCTGAATGTTGTTGCTGTTGTTGCTGTTGTTGATGTAATTTCATCCTTAGTTGTTTCCTTTTCATTATAAACACATACATTCGAGGAGACACGTACCTTTTATCAAACAAAAGAACATGACGGAACGCCTTAAGGTTTCCCTCAGGGTTACAAGCATTTATAAAAATGAGCTTCAGATTTAAATTGGATTATTTAAGATGTATATGAGGGTTGATACAAGCGGATAGGATGTAAATAATGATGACGCACTTTTAGATTTGTATGTGATCGAAGATAATTGTCTTGAGACGGCTGTTTTATCAACGTGGCGAAAAAAAATCATGTTGATAGTGTATCAAGCAGCTGATATTATGGAGTAAGAAGACCTCGTTGCATGTTTTGTGTAGAATAAATCATTGTGACGTCATTATCAAAAAAAAAAAAAAAAAAAAAAAAAAAAAAAAAAATCAGCATGCTTACGTAGTCTTAAACAGGGCCTCTTCCGTGTTCGTTTTAGCGTGAACGGGTGAAATGTTTATGTATGCCTTGGTAATATCACAATATATCGATAAATGATGACAAGTCTCTGTCTGTTTCTAAATATATTTGACAGCTGATACTAGACCCCTACTTCATCTCCACCCCAATCATTCGGCTGACACTTATTCGCCCCCGCAATTAAACAACTCAATCTGTGCCTGATGTGCTGTTGAGTGATAGTGAAATGCGATATGTAAGTGCTTTAGCAATCTTTCGAAGAAGAAAATGATAATGATCCACATTCCAATAACTATGAGGTCGAGAAATGAAATATTCAACCTTCCTTTTTTTTTTCTCAGCGGCGATCCTAAACTTAATTAGTTTGATTAGCTTAGACATGTATACATAGGTAACGATTGCATTGAATAAGTTAAACATAGGGCAGGTTCAATAATTTATCTTTTAAATGTTTTCGTTTTCTAATATCTTATATTGATATCTGATATTTATTCAGTAGCCCCCATTATTTCTCAGAAATTTATTCGAATCACATCTGAAGAAGAAGAAGAAGATGAGTTCATAAAAAGGAGTATAATAAAGACGACAACGCCGTAAGGGAAACAAACTGTAATTCGGATTTAACTCGACTGCACTCTGTTTAAATTGATCGTTGATGATATATTTATGAATATATAATGATTTCACCTTCTTTGACATACTGGTGTGTGAAGGCGATGTTTGACCACCACAGTATCATCCATCTATTCACTCCCACGTGCTCAACAAAGATCATGAATATTTTGGTATGGCGTTCCACAAGATGGTTCCACTTGAACCCTAGTCTGCGCCCCTCTCAAACCCTCATAGCAAACTAGACACGGAGGTGGAAAAGAGGAGAGGAACAAGGAGGAAAAAGGTATGAGGAGGAGGAAGGGAAGAACGAGAATGAAGGCGAGAAAGATGGGACGATGAGGAGACTTACAGTAGAGCAGAAAAATCTTGAATATTTCGGTATCCACGAAATGGTTCCACTTCAATCCTAGACTGCGCCTCTCAGAAACACTCATCATCCTTCATCTGAAAATTACCAGCAACACTACCATGCAAAAGACATGATGGGGGAGGAGGAGAGGAAAAGGGGGAGACGATTAGATGAAAAGGAGGAGGAGGAGGATGAAGTGGAGAATGATAGGACGGGGATGAGAGATACATAAAGATCATGGATATTTTGTTATGGTGTTCCACTGAATGGTTAACTTTAAGTGTAACCCCTGATAGCGCTCCTCTCAAACTCTCATCATCAGTCTCATTCAAAATGATGTCGAAAGGAGAAGGTGGTGAGGAGGGGCACAAGGGAGATCAAGAGGAGGAAGAGGGGAGGAAGATGGATACAGAGAGATAAAGAATGTATTGGTATCGCGTTCCAAGGGTGGTTCCCCTTGAGCCCTAGTCCTCGTCATGATCATGATCAAGGAATATGAAGAAGGAGGGAAGAAATAGAGAAAGAGAGGTGTAGCTTAGGATGCGGGATGAAAGTACAGAGAGAGGGGTCACTATGGTAACGTGGATTTATTCAACGTAATTATTTTACTCGTCGTTAAAGTAGTTATTTGTATTCTAAACAAACATGATCTGTAATTATCTTTGACCCCGTTCTCGATTCACCTATTTTTCATTCTCACTCTCTCCCTTTCGCTCTCTCTCTCTCTCTCTCCTCCCCTCTTTCTTTCCACTTTTTTCTCCCCCTTCTCTTTCTCTCTCTCTCTCTCTCTCTATCTCTCTTTCCCTCTTTCTTTCTTTTATTCAGGTCAAATGTACACGTAGACCAATTCATGCCACTTATTAGGGAAATTTCAAAATGAAACACGTGTCTGAAATCGGTAAACAGACAAAGTCCTTTTTAAGTATATGCATGATTTAGGAGAGATGTGATCCTATTTATCGACTAGACCACACTACCATCCTGACCATGAACATCATATTTCTTGAGACTTTGCATTCTGTGATCAATATCTTCATTCCTCATCATCCTCCTTCCAACCCTCTTCTTTCATGTATCCTATAAGAGAGTGATCATCTTGTCATCATGATGCTAGTTGAATGTTCGCAGCAACAGTAAAAGAAAAGAAAAGCTCGTTTCGAGTCGACATTATATCTGAAATTGTGGATTTTCGAATGTCACAAACATCAACAACATGAAATCAATCATGTCTTTTTTTGGAAAAGACTAATGTTCTTTCCTCAATTTTGTGAAATAATATTTTGAAGATAATCTCAAAGATTCATCAGCAACAATATCTTCCAAATCACTGGAATCGAGAGGAGTATGATATGTGGTTAGTTTTTTTTTTTACAGGATTCAGATTTCCTTTTCCAAATTGGAAATTTGATTTTTAGATCATGTTCACAAATCTTTGCAATCAGTCATCAATATACTAGAGGTAATACGTTTTGCATGTCACAGATGACATGCAAAAAACATTTTTTTTCCAGCTGATGCCATGACGGTTTAGAATGAATAATACAGTGGCGGATCCATGCGGGGATGCAGGGGATGCGCGCCCCTCAATGATTTGAAAACCACTTAAGGGCCTGTCCCACAGAAGGCGATCGCTGTGGCGACAACCTACGAACTACCTTTTAGTACCCATCGCCACCATGCGCAAGTCCAAT
>CALNVZ010000674.1:32777728-32807577 GCA_940671915.1 Paracentrotus lividus
CCCCCCCCCCCCATTCTTGCTTATTTTTTTTTCTCCTTCGTAAAATAACGCTTGTATTATGTGCACCATCTCGGGGAGGTGATGGGTCATCTGGTCCCTCTGGTCCCTCTGCTCCCCATCATCATCTCAGTCACCACTCCTCTACCCTTCCTTCAGTTATCCCATCTCCCGATTTGCCTCATGCATATATCTGGAGTGCAGTACAAGAGTTAATTCCTTCCATCTCTCTCTCTCCTGATTCTTCTCATCCTCCTCCATCTCTACCTCCTCCTTGCGTACCCCTCCTCCAGTTCTCTCATCGTTAAAACCCCTCTCATCTGTCCTCATTCACCTACTCCTAATGCACAGGTCTGAAGTGCAGTGCATACAAGAGTTCATATCTTCATTCCATCTCTCTTTCTCTCTTCTCCTTATCCTCCTCCTCCTCTTTTACCCTTCCTCCACCATCTAACTCTTCTGATCTGTCCTCATTCATCTACTGCTATCATGCATAAATCTGGAGTGCAACACAAGACTTCATTTCTTCATTCCATCTCTCTATCTCTCCTCCTCCTTCTCCTTCTCCTCTTTTAATCTATCTCACCTTCTCCAATCATCTAACCCTTTTGATCTGTCCTATTTCACTTGCACTATGCATGCATAAATCTGGAGTGTAACACAACACTTCATTTCTTCATTCCATCTCTCTCTCTCTCTCCTCTTCATTCTCCTTCTCCTCTTTTAATCTATCTCAACTTCTCCAATCATCTAACCCTTTTGATCCGTCCTATTTCACTTGCATCTATCATGCATAAATCTGGAGTGTAATACAAGGGTCCATTTCTTCCTCCCATACCTCTCTTTCTCCTCCTCCTCCTCCTCCTACTCCTCCTCCTCTGTTATCCTTCCTCAAGTCCTTCCATCATCTAACCCTTCTGATCAGTCCTCATTCACCCACTCCTATCATGCATAAATCTGGAGTGCAATACCAGAATTCATTTCTTCCTTAGGGGATCGTCAAAGGATTCCGTTCATGTTTTTATTTGAAATGGATTTTGTTTGCACTGAAAATAATTCTCTCCCCTAAAGCAGTATGCTTATGACGAGAAAATGACAAGCCTTGTTTTATTTTGGGATAAGTGTATTGATGAAAAACAGGATGGTCTGAACATGGTGTGTAATGAATGAAGTTGAATATTAATAATTTAGCAATAGCGTATGAGAGCAAATGACCAACGAAGGGATTATTAGGGTAAACAAAATATTAATCAACTTTATATTACCTAAATTATCACCAACAATAATCTTAAACCTGGTGTATAGTTTTGGTAGCAAAAAAGGAATTGGCACAAAACCGATCAAATGTAGTTACATGTTGTCCACATTGCACTAAAAGATATGTGTGAGAGATCTTGTGACATCCTTCAATATTTCCGATGAATTTCATTATAAAGTTCGAATATAGCGCAATCCAACTGCCGTTTAGACCTCTGCTGACAATTCGCACGCCCGATTACGGTTGAATAGTGCGAACGATCTGTGGTTAGTGAAAGTGCAACATCGTGACACCACACAAGAGAATCCCATTTGGTTTTCCACGGAGCGCTAACTGTGACGGGTCCCCGACTTATCTTTTTTTATCTTTATTATGATAAAAGAGCACACTACAACGAGATTTCAACTACTATATATTGCTTTATTATAGTTATTGGATCAATCTACTCAAATTTATTATCTTAATGTGAATCAAAATAATTTTTTCTTTCTCCCGAAACTATACACCAGCTTTAAACTCACGCTATACTTCGTTAAGATGCAATTTTCTCCAATGTATTGTTGTAATCGCGTTTCTCTTTTTGTTATCAAAATAAAAATTCAGAGGTTAAACATATGCTCTCTAAACGGACTTTGAAGTTAAAATGTAATAACTTCTTTCTTCAATTAGGAATGTTTCATTTTACTTTTATATAGCTCTTTTTCGTCCCTACGCCTATTAAAAACAAAAAACAAAAATAAAAACAAAAAACAAAAACCAAAAAAACATGAATGAATCGATTTTTAAGAATATCACAATGATTTACATGAAACTTTAACGGGCGACTGTATGAAATGTTCGTTCGTAAAAGCGGTAAGAAATGTTCTGGCCTAATATATTCGATTATCATATCAAATTAGAAACTATCGTATCACTATAAGTACAATCATGCTCACTTGAGGAGCCCACCGGGAGACATCATCAAAGAACACATTTAAAGGCGGGGGAGGGGGGTTAATTGTGTAACGTTTGAAGTCTGAGCAGAATGTTATTGGAATACCCTCCCTGACTGAAATTATTTCAACGTTTACAAGCTCGTTGTTTGGAGGTTCATTACGTCCGAAGGTTCGATTGTCACGAACACGTTGGGGTTGAAAATGAAAGGTTCCGATCTTCCGAACGTATTGTTGATGCATTAGTCGAAGGTTCATTCATCGAAAATGAAATCGGGTTCCTTGTTCGAAGAGTACGTTGTCCGAAAATAATTAATTTTCATTCGTCGGAAAATGATCCTTTATTAATAATGAGTTTTTCGTTTCGAATTATAACAATATTTAATTGGGTTTGTAAGAATGTAGGGACAGAGAGATATGCATGGCACGGGTTGTGATGACTTAAAAAAAATTTTTTTTGCGTTTATTTTTGTTTTGTCTTGTTTTTGTTTGTTTTGTTTTGTTAGTTTTTTTTGTTGTATAAACAGTTGTGTTGTTGTTTGTGGTGGTGTTTTTGTTTTTGTTTTGTTTGTTGTTTGTTGTTTGTTTGTTTGTTTTTGTTTTTTGTTTTGTTTTGTTTTTTTTTTTTGGGGGGGGGGATGGGGGGATTGGTAAGCGAGGAACAACTAAATTACTTCCTTTCCGTTTTCCTTCACTAAATACACCTCACCCAGCCCATCCGTTAAGTATGAGAATTGAAATGTTGTAGGGGAGACTGGGTTATTATGGCCCCTTTTTTCACATTTCCTATTATACTCATTAAATGAAAAGTCCAATAATATTCCAAGTATGTAAAAATACAGTCAGTCTAATACCTATAATATAACAAAGGAAAGATAAACAGTGCTTCTAATTTGCATATTTTAATTACCGTTATTTAACAACTTTGTGGGGGCCATTGTTACCCACGGTTGGGGGTATTTATGCCCCCTATTGTAATGACGTAGAATTAATAAGATATTATACTAATTAATTATGAAAAAGGAAATAAACGTTGTTGGGTATTCCTTATAACACTTATCAACCACCAACATGATTAAATCAATAATTGGTTCAGCCAACATGTTGAAATTTTCCAGTCACAGCAATACATATATTATGTACATAATCATACAAGTGAGTGTCCCCATCTACATGTACACTTAACACTTGTTATGCAATGGGGCCATAAATTACCCCAAGTTACATTTCATTTGAATCCCTCTTACAGCTTTGTGTTCGTTAGTTCATATGTTTCTGTTTTAATCAAATTTCATCTTAAATGATTTTAATTAATGATATCACACCAAATAAAAAAAGCAGACTTGCACTTTCCAAATAACAGAATTGTGATTGTCGTACATTTTAGGCTCCCTAAGCACAAAATTTGAAGTAAATGCTTATTTTTTCTCATATGAATAGTAGGAAGAGTTTAAACTAGGCATGTGTAAAAATTAAATTATCATTGTGTATTGCATCGAAGAATTATAAGCTCTCAAAGACAAAGGGGCCATAATTACCCAGGGCCATAATTACCCCAGTCTCCCTTATATTCAAGCTACGTCAATGAACGTGCAGGTGATACATGCTCGTCAGACGGCGTGAAACCGTAAGGTAAGGAGACATGATTAAGTAACTCTACATAGACTAAGAAGAACTGTCTGGGATGTCATTAGGTCTCATATTACATTCATTATTGGGGCATAACATATTCAATATTTGTCAGATATGTATTCCATGCATGTACGGGGCTCCCATTACCCCTGTTTAAGAGGTACGCGTGTTGCATGTATAGAAAGAATATACATCTGCCGTGACATAGTAATACGGTTGAAAGCGCGTGGTTACCTTTATTGGGGAACATAACAAGTGTAAAATTCGTGCAAAGTTTACCGACTTTTTTCCTCAAGGTCAGATTAAAAACAACATTTCAATAAATGGTTCATAAATTTATTTACTAATTTATGTAGGTTAGAAATCGATTAATATTATTATTATTTATATTTTATTATTAATATATATATATATATATATACATTGTATTTTTCACTATCACATTTAAGCGATGTTTCATGTCATAAAGGCAGCCAGTCGTTGCAATGATAAGATCAAGCAATGTAAAGAGATTGGGATACAATACATGTTTCATTTTCCTCTGTTGTTGTCTTTTATCGTATAAAATCATCCTTTCCCTTGCTTCTTTCTCCCTCCATCTCCCCCACTCATTCCCCACCTCTTTCTCACACTTTTTTTTTCCGCCTCTCCCTACCTCTCTGTTCCCCTCTCTCGCTCTCTCTCATTCATCTTTTCCTGTCTCTCTTTTAAAATAATTTGTGGAGTTATATACAATTTTTCTAAGTATGTCTTGTTTTTACTCTGTACCTTCCATGTAATTCAGCTTTTAGCTGCTATGTGGATTTTTGAGCAATAAATACATTTTTATTCTATTCTTTTCTATTCTATATGTCCTGGAATGCATCATCTGGTTATTCTGACTGCCTTGGGGTAGCCCTGCAGACCATCGGTCTTAATCAGAGATACCAACGTGTAAAACAAAACCAGCTCATAAACCGAGGGAGTATCACATTTTTCAATAAATACAGCGCTTGAGATGAGGAACAGAATTAGATTGTTTGCATTCAGTCGATATTTGATTTATAGCGAGGATGTGGAAAGAAGATCCAACTTTGACTTTCATTCGCTAAATAGCTTCGTGCCTTTTGGGTTGTGGCAATAACGCAATAACGTCGACGCCGCTATCGTCTTGAACTTTTGGGTATTCGATCATTGCTCTCATCCACCCTATTTGTCTCTCTCCCTCACTCGCTCTCTATCTCTTCTTTCCATTTCTCATTATCCCTTTCTCCTCTATCTCTCCCCTCTCTCTTCCGATTTTTCTCTATCTCTCTCCCCCTCTCTCGTAATCTCACCCTCTCTTTCGCTCTCAATAGTTCTCGTCATCTATCGCTCTCTCTCTAACGTACATCCCCCCCCTCTCTCTCTCTCCCTCTCTCCAATGAGGTCAGTAACGAGGTATCAATTCTCCCAAAGCACGAATGTTGATTGGGAATTATGTTGCCGCTGGCAAAAAACAAACAAAAAAAATGATGCAAATTCCCGCATACTATATTGTGATATAAATATTGAACAAACAGTAAGTATAGGCGAGCATCCTGTCAGATATACATGTATCATATAATTATAGTTTACAGGTCAAAAATGAACATTGGATATGGCTTTTGGTGGCTGTAACATTGGCGGACTCGAATACCGTACTGTATTACATGTACTATGCGGTATTTTGTATTGCGTATAGTAATACAATAACATCGAATAATTCTAAATTCATCCGGTGCTAACCAACTTAACAATCGTAAATAATAGTTTCAGGCATTTGCAATGTTACACCATCATTATCTGTTTTCTCGTCCCTCTAAATATATCTAAATGGTATCCATTTAAATTTATCTGCCCCTCAACGTTACACTGTCTCGATATGGTATCCATTTAAATTCATCTACGCCTCAACGTTACACTGTCCCCCTAAAGATCTCTACCCCCAAACGTTACACTGTCCTATGTGGTATAGAATCCATTTAAATACCTCTACTCCCTCCCCCGGCGTTACACTGTCCCATTGTGGTATAAAGTCCCTTTAAAGACATCTAGCCGTCCATCGTTACCCTGGCTCTATGTGGTATAGTGTTCCTTTAAATACTTCTACCTCCTTCAACGTTACACCGTCCCTTTAAAGACCTTTACCCCTTCAACGTTTCACCATCGCTCTGTGGTTTTTGAGGAGAGGTTCAGCTGGTGTGTTGAGACGCAGAAGGTCTTATCTCTGAGTTGAATGCTATTGATTAACGTCTTTATGTCTGTGATCGTATAACCCGATCTTCTCCGAGCAGGTGATGTGAAGTGATGTAGTTTAAACAAGAAGATACTCTCAAGTCTGGGCCCTGTAACACAAAGACTTACGATCGATAAAAACTTACGATCAACTTTTTTCTAGATAGCTTCATTTGGAACGGAGGTACAGTAATGGATTAGGATGAAGATATGATTAAAACTAGGATTAGGGCTAGAGTTAAGATTATGATCATCAACTTTGGAGCACCCTATCCATGATGAAGCTACCGAGAAAAAAATTCAATCGTATCTTTTTATCGATCGTAAATCTTTGTGTAACAGGGCACTATATAGTACTCAATGCCATTGATTTTATTTCAGATTAGATTCACACGCTTCAGCTGACATACGTCACTATACATATCTCAAAATAAGTGTCCTTCTATTCGCCAAACCATAGGAATATCAAATAGTTCCTAGAATTCGTTTTAACAGCTAATATCGAAGTCATACTGGCAAGAACGACAGGACAGAGGGATTTTTATTCCATTCCTATAGCTTCGAAATCAACTTCTTAGTTTGATCAGATGTAGAAAGAAGGACTCAAGGAGAATTTATCAATGAACCACAACCACACATGAAAATAATACTTCATTTCAACAATACCTTGATATTTATTTGTAATTGGCAAGCTTTCGCCTCCTTCAAATCGTCTATTATAATACTTATATTAATGTAACCAAGTAGCTCAAGTATATCCAGGATTTGAAGAAAAAAAAAGTGGGGGTGCCAGGCCTGATAAGGGTGTGAGCCGCTGGAATTTTCCGATTTCAACAAGTACGGTCAATGATTGGTTGTCAATGTATCTATTGGTTTATAGAGAGGGTGCGTGTCCCATATGAAGCCCCGCCTGCATTATGTTACATTATATTTTGAAGGTAATCAAAGCAATATTTAACCGATCCAGTATCATGACTATAATCTTCCTATGTTGATATCTACCGTAGATAATAAGAAGATTAAAATTGCATTGGTTCAATATAAAGGGTCCATGCAGTATTTTCTATTTCGAAAGAATGGATATCTATTGGATTACTTGCTTTAGAGGTAACTTGTGGCGTAAATTAAAACAAGATTTTACATATCTACTGCGTGTAATAGCATACAAACTACCGAATTGACAGGTTCATTCTTTACTTCTCTCTTCTCCTCAGGTTCTTATTTTGACTACTTGAAGAGCTGAATTCGGAAGTGGGTGAATCCCATTTTTTGTAAAATTCGCGAGAGAAGGGACTTTGATTGCCAAATTTAGGTGTCTCTAAAAGGTGAAGATGGATGAATTTTGTTATAATTACCACTCAAGAAAAGAGTAGAAGAAAAATAGGATTAAATTTGATAAAAAAAGAAGAAAAAAAAAAGAAAAAAAAAAGAAAGGAAAAGAGAAGAAGCCTTACCAACCTAAACAATGTTCGGATATTGCATTTTCATGAAAATTGGATTTAACCCGTTTTCAAATCAAACTAGAATGGAAAACGCCCGCAAGAACGTATGTGTGTAATCTCGCTAAGTTAAAATCTACGTGAGATGTTTATACAGAGGTCAAGATATCAACACTTTGCCAGATTGGTCTTCAGCCCTATAACCAATCCTGATTCACGGCTATCTTGGCCCGTAGGTCACCATCTCCCACTACTTTATTGTCATTGACGCGTCTCCAATAATTGGAAGATATGCTGTTGGTATTTACACACCCCCTTTCCCCTCTCACCTTTTCATCGTCTGTCTCTCTCTCTTTCTTTCTCTTCTTCAATTTCTTCAATGTTCTCTCACTATGTGTTTATATTCGACTCTTTTGTATAATCATGGCCATCTCCTTTTGTTTTCATCTCCCTGAATTTTGTCTCTTACTTTATGGCCTTGATATATTTCGCTCCATCTAAATACTTGACCATCTCTCTGTGTTTATATCTATCATCTACCACTCTCTCCCTCTTTCAATATGTTGTTTAATTACTAGGTTTCTCTCAGACTATCACTCATTTTATCTCCTCTTGTATCTCATATTTTTTCTGTAATAATATTGTAAAATTGACAAATTGGCAAATTGACAAATTGGCCCAAATGATATTTTACACTGTACTTAACGCTTTGATTAGATTATGTTGCCAATGGGGACCTGTCATTTTATATGTGTATGTTTGCATATTTACGAGACATTTTTTTAATCTTGAAACTTAAATCTTGAAAGGTAAATGCGTTCATATGTCAAGACTAATGGAGAAAAATGACCTGAGAAGAAGTAGAACAGGGAGAAGAAGGAGAAGAGAAGAACCTGTTACAGTATTCTTTAGAATACAAAGAGTCCATATTAATGATTGAGGCACGATCCATCATGTATAATTACATGCTGTAATGCTGAACGCCTTATATAGTATTACGAGTAAAATAGACAAATTGTAATGATTGTCATAGGTCCTACCAGCAATCATTGTTTCTTAAAACCAGGGGGCATGCTATCAAAGGACTTGTTGGACATTTTATCCGACAAATTTGCTTTCAGCCGATCAGATGCGAGCATTTCAGTAGCTTATAAAAGTTTGTCGGGTAAAACGTCCGACAAGTCCTTTCTTGAAATGCTCCCTCCCCGCAACATTCTATACCATGTACTCTTTCGTAATTAATAATAACCCGCCGTGCAGTGAGCTCGTAGTTCAATATAATACAATAAAACTGTGATGTTATAAGTGGGAACGCGGTCAATTGTGATTCCTATGTGATCGATTACTAACACGTCTAGCAGGTGTTTTCCACCATGATCGATTGACACAAACAATAGCTATAATAATATTCATTAATAAAATAGTTAGTTCACGTCTCCTTTCATCAAATCAGTCCCGTGTCAGAGCCGAAAACGTCCTGCCAGGCTTATCCTTCCGTCATGGGTAATTTACTTGTAGATATGAACATACCTAGCCCCATTATAGGAATGAAATTGTCAAGATACTTTCAGCTATGAGAAAGAATCCCCAGCATAAATCGATGATCTAAATGTTACATACAGTCTCAGGGAATTTGAATAATCAAAATATGTTTCAATTAATCCTATAATGATCAGATAGGGAGCCAGAAGAGAAATGGGGTTGGAGGGTGCTTGGTTTTGAACAGTGCTCGCTATCGCTTCCCATGTTAAGTCATGCACGTTAAGTACGCATGGCGGGCGGAATCTCCTAACCGGACGTTTTCGCCTCCGACACCGGACTTTGATCAGAGGTTTCCAGACGAAAACGAGACATATTGAATTTATTGTATTTTAAAAACCACTTCTAAAAAATCAAATACTGTCCTTGAGTATTCATGAAATTCGTATAAAAACAAACGCACATTATCGTCTTTATGGGCAATTATTATACTTGTGGCAACTGTTTACTTGAAAAAAAATAAAGACATGGGTGCCGACTTTTGTTATTATGAGGAGTGTCATTCCGACAACTGCCATTTGATATTGGTGGTGGTGGGTGAGGGGGGGGGGGTGAGTTGTAGGACAAATGTGACATTATGTTTTGTCTTATGGTCGTAATTTGTCATTTACCAGAAGTTACACGTTTCACATATTCAGACAAGTGATAAACACAACAATACATGACTATATTAACAATAACAACAAACCCTGATCATAGATTATGAAAACTTAATAATAATAGTACGTTAATCCCTTTGCAGCCTTCTAGACTTCCCCATTCGAATTAAATCATTGTTTTAATGTAATACAACATGAAATAGGTAGGATGTTGATATAGCGCTTTTAATGCAACCACGCCGCACCTTATTCTCCAGTCAGTTTTTAGTTAACAAAAAGGCATAGGGTTAGGGTTAGGGTCTACTATGAATGTTTGATTTCAAAGATATGAGATTTTTTTTTTTTTTTTTTATCACTGATGAGTTTTATTATGGTTCATCAGCCCCTGTCAAGCACGTACCTACATACAATTCGAAACATCTTCATTGTTACTGCGCACAGTGGCGCCAGACTGTGATAAAATCTTTACACTCATACATATTACAATAACGTAGTGCATTGACATACGAAATAAAAGTTTACGTTTTCCTTTTATATTACATTTTATGAAATAATGCATTAAATGGGTATGGGGTGTATAAAATTATTGACCAGATTTCAAGAACTGTGAATATTGAATATTTAAATAACTTCCTCCACTGTCCCAAAAACAAATAAAAGAAGTGCATATAGCTAACAACGTAAACCAACATCAGATAGATAAACAAGGATATTAGAGGACATACCGCTCAAATTATTGGTGGCGAAAGGGCATAGCAAATACCTGTAGTACAATTTTTTATTTTTTTTTAAAACTGGAACCTGCGTGTTTTTTGTTTGTTTTTTATTATTATAATATTGTTACTGACTCGTCACAATAGACATCAAATAAATACTTTTCTTTGAATGACGCAGAGGGTACAGGAAATATTGTAGTATTTTTTTTTTTATATTGAAGATAAATACAAAGTTCTTTTCGACAACTGAACATTTATTGTAAAAAAATATTTGCATTTTCTCAGAAAAATGCTGTCAGCAGAGTTGCCAATATCTTATTTGTAAAAATACAGAAATTTTGGTTTATTTCTTTTCATGAAAATATTTACCTCAATGGAATAAAACATGCATCAGGACTAAAACATTTGTTTTGTTTTTTTACTAAATATTTAAGCTACGCTACATAAACTTTTTTAAACCCCTTTTATCAAATAAAATAATGGAGGAAATTGACAGAAAATTTGTGAAAAAAAAACTGCAACAACAACCACACACATTTTATGCGACTCTGCTGACATCACTTTGGTGTAAAAATATAGATTTTGTTTTGTATATGTTTGCATATTACAGTGTTGTATGACTTTTGGCAGCTTCATGCTATCTTGTGAACTCCTTGACCACGCAATATCATTCATCAAAGTCTGATGAAATCCAAACCTGATAATGGTTCAGAAATCTCTTCAGGACAAGGTCTGCATCCAACATCCCTTGAGATACTTCAAAGATACCATCACGTTTGGCCAAGACCGTTTCCTAAACACCAACCTGGATCAAAAGCTTACCTTTAAAAGGTGTTTAATTGCCATTCAGTATGCGAGGGGGCTCTCGCTAACCCATTTCCCTTTTCCTTTCAACTAGGCTAAAGACTACTTTGCCAGTAGATTTACGTGCGTACACCAGGGGACATGCATGCTCTATCGAAGCATCTTGGTGAGTTTGCTTTGTTGAAACTCGATACTGGGTAAAGAATTGGGAGCACACGGGAATGGATGCATGGGATTAAGAGATGAACCCGAGGTTTACTTTTACCCTGATATCAGGATTTAGAGACTAGGACAGTTCATCTTGACGCTGATGTATCTGAGGAAACCTTTCATACAAGGGTAAAATGGCAAAGGACATGTTTTATGAGAAGGAATGCTTCATTCTTGTTTTTATTTTCCTTCAAACTGATACAAGTTTAGGATTTATATCCTAAAGCATTTCAACTTCCAGGAAACATTTCATGTGTAAGACCAAACTGACTAACAAAGGGCAGAGGGAAATGATTATAAGGATAAAAAAGCAAAATTTTCTTGGTTTTGTTTGCCTACTATTCCATAATGGTAAAAGCTTAATATTTCCAGACTAAATTAATTCAGTATAACTTTGATGCATTCGAAGACGTGTAATACACATAAAAAAATAAAATACTACTACTAATAATAATAAGCAAAGGCCAGGGGAAGGTGGAGGATTGTTCCATTCTTGTTTTGTTTTACTTTACTTTTTCTCGGATAATCAGAGTTGAGGAAATTATCCGGGAAAGGTTTAAACTGATAAACAAGGGTAAGGGAATGAAGACGAATTTCCCCATTATTGCTTTTGTTTTCTACTAAGTTCATTTTTTCCTTTTCTAGTTTTTTTTTCTTCATTTTGTTTTGCAAACCAGAATTGACAACTAAAATGCGATTGTCTAAGAACTGAAAAGCCCAGAAGCTACAGTTAATCTGGTTTTTTGTTACCATTAACCAAATATGGGGTGCCAATTCTGTCCAAAAAAAAAAAAATGTCCTCTCTGAATTCGGTGTTCAATGTTTTTGTCTGTAAAAACACTTGTACATGCAACAAAATTCTAATGTTTACTTCACCCACGTCCACTAATTTTTCAGATAATTCACGTTACAATGTTGTCAAATAAAATTCCGTCAAAAATGTCCTCTCCGAAAAATGAAGCAATTGACTTAACGTGTAATAAAAAATTTGAACCCCTATAGAAAAATAAGTTAGTGACCTCATGCCTCAAAATTTAAAAGCAATATAATTTTACTTGTTTAGAACACATGCACAAAAATTGAGGGAAAATAAAACAACTTTTTTTTCTTTCTTTTTTTTTTTTTTTTTTTTTTTTTTTTTTTTTTTTTTTGGGGGGGGGGGGGTCCAGTGAAGACAAAAATGTGTACCCTGATCGTACAACAACCCTTTTTCTAAACCGATACCTATAGTTTGATCCATCCTTTGTTACGTCATATATTATTAAAATTATCTAGGCTTACTTTGGGGCAAAATTGGGGCAAATATGTATTACCAATATTTGTTTGCCTCTCCTTTATATAGTTTTGTCTTCTATTTATCCATTTCTCCGTCCTTTCTATCTCTCTTCCTCTCCTATATGGTTATACTAATAAATGTGTTTAATAGTTGACTTTCTCTCCCGTTCTCCCTCTCTATCTTTCTGTCTTTTATCGTGTAACTCTTGAGATTTTAAGGCAATAATTTGAATTTTGTTATTAATCACTTGATGTCTTGAGTTCTGACCGGTTAAAACCTTATCATGCAAACAATTAGAATCAATGTGTAATGGCCTACATAAAGAAGAAAGGAAAACAAAATACGGTTCCTATATCTTGCTGTAATACCACAAAATTAATGGAATATAATTATATGTGCAGATATATATATATATATATATATGTGTGTGTGTGTGTGTGTGTTCAAATTGAAACCATATACTATATTACTCCTCGTCAAGGTTATACTGTCGACAATAATTTACATACATGCCATTCATGAATTCGCGCCAAAAGGTTTGATCTATCCAAATACATGGTCCCACCAATGGATATTGTCTTCAGCTGAATTTTGATTAGCCCTAAATGCATATTTCGCCTCGAGATCTTATTCTGTCAACAAACATGGCTCCATCAAACATTCATGTCTCCAGGAATAAAAAAGGCTACTTTCATTGAAAGCCTGGCTTTAAGTAATACCCAGTCTCAATCGATAAATCGACTCCACCCCGAATACTACCTTGCTATTCGATTCAATGTGATTGGTTTGGTATCACTTTGGGGTTGTCCTCAAGTGTGTGCCTGGGTACAGGATTAGCAAAGACATGTAAGAGCATCTGTGAGTAAATGGGAGTCAAAGTGCGTATAGTGCATGAAGAGAAAAAGTGTGGCAAATCCAAAAAATTACAAGGAGCCCAATTGAAAAATATATAACTTTTTGTTATACTAGTATTACATAGATCCCAATCATTCACGTTGACTGTTTAAAATGTATACGAATTGAAATAAATGCACATGAACCAAACTACTTGTATAATGAATTCAAAGTTTATGCATGCCTCAAGGTGAATACAATTAACATGTACTTCGGTACATATAATGATAGATAAATAAACATAACGTCATGTATGACATCTAGCTAGAAAATTGGTCATGACGATTTAAAAGCTGCCAAGGGCTATCCATGCCTTAACAGTATTACAAGACCTATTCTATCCCATAATATAATAATATATAATATATATCTACTACGTGCACCTCGTGAATAACTGGTATCAGATGATAAGGTTTTTTTTAAGTCTAACATCTGCATTGATTCAACCTTTTTTAAAACTTTATTTACGCATTTAGAGGCTATTCTCCCTATGTACCTGAATTCTTTTTCACCAACTGACCCTCACCCCCCCCCTCGCCCTGCTGACTGATTGCTGGATACGCCACATACTCTGCCAGTATTTTTGATGATCAAGAGAAAATGGATCTTACAGGAAGGCTGACATGTTGCATTATGGTATATTGAAGATAGATGGATGGATTCAAGCTTTACATTCATCTACAACACATAACTTCAAGGCCAACTTACTCGTCCAGGAATATCCCCCCCCACCTTCCCCAGGTGAACGATTGATTGATGAGCCTACTACAATATAGATATATTTAAGATAGATGGGGTGGATTCAAGCTTTACATTTATCTAAACGACCCATAACTTCTAGGCTCTAACTTTACTATTCCAGGAATGTCTCCCCCCCCCCACCTTCCCCAGGTGAACGATTGATTGAAACGCCTATTACATTATGGATATATTTAAGATAGATGGGGTGGATTGAAGCTTTACATTCATAATAACACATAGCTTCAAGGCTTTTAACACCACCATCACTCATGTCACGTGGCCATTAAGAACAGCAGTCGCGGGTGGGGTGGTTTGGTTTCGTTGGTTTGGCTGGTGATTACAATTGGGCCATATTTTAAATTTGGAGTATAGGATATATTTTTTATGTTTTCCGAAAACATTTCAAAATGAATTTTCAAAAGGTTTGCCGACATAAAATGTGTTAATTTTATGCCTTAACCCGCTCCTCCAACACACACAATCTCTATTAATCAAGTTCAATTTATTTATCAAAACAATCAAGTCATCAATATAAATACTGAAACAATATTAAAAACGAAAGTTTTAGAACGCCCTCTATGTCGGCGTCATTATAGGCGTTATAGCAGCTGGGTAACGTGACACGTTTATCATATGAACGATTTGACGGTTCTGTTTAGGAATGGAATGAAAGTAGAACGATCAAACACAACTTAATTATTCAGAATCATCAGGGGAAATAAGAAATCAGAGAGAAAAACATTCCATTTAACGTCATGTCACGGTAAATACAATTACCTTTCCGGTATATGTCAACAGATTCGAAGAGTCACTTTTTTTTTGTAACCTAGATTACTATGCAATGTTAACAATAATAAATAACACACACACACACACACATACACCCACACACCCCCACACACGCACACACATAAACACACACACACACACAACCAATACTTCGATGACATCAGGCCGCATGAACATGATGAATACGAAATAAATTGCTTTTACAAGTATTTTACTTAAATATTCACTTTCGTTTCCACAATATCACAAACTCTTTTCCATTTTTTTTTTTTTTTTTTTTTTGGAATAATATACATAATATAATATACATGTACATATTTGAGGAGCCAGGCACCTTTGAATGTCATGGCAGAGAAATGGCGCCAAATGAATGCTGTTCATCATCATCATCATCATCATCATCATCTTAATACCATGAAAACGCGGGAGCCAAATTGTTATCAAGCAATATTGTTACTTGATTTTATGCATACAAACTTTGTATAATGTTAGACATCATGAACGCCATGGCCTTTTTTTAAGTAGGTTGTTCACATAGAAAGTAATTCTTGACATCATAACTTAATATACTGAGAGACAGCTTCATTCGGTTATGGAATTGCAGTTGATGTGGTATTCGAATGAATTAGTCCAATAATGTCCATGTACTGTTATCATTAGGTTATGTTTCTAGCATGACTCCCAGTGAGAATGAAGTTTCTCTATTTACTATGCAAGCCTCCAGCTAGCATTCTTCAACTTGCTGTGTTCTAGATTTGAAAAGAAAAACTTGGTTATGGAAACACTATCCGCACACATAATGCCACTTCATAGATTAACAGGCGGACCGACTTGCGAATTTCGCAGTAAAAGTCACATCCCTTTTCCAGAACAAGTATGTTCAATTTAAATAAAGAGTGGTTATCATTTCTCCTCGTTTGCCTACACGTATAGCATGTACAGAGCACATAGAGGTTAAATCATCAGTCTTCTTGATCTGTGTCATGCAAATACACATTGGAATACTGAACCCACGTTGTGCCAATAAGATAATGATTCATAGGAAAATTAGTTTCATTTGCAATAATTAATCTTTTGAAAAGCTTGGGGGCTGCTAGTCACAAAGACAGTTGCGTTTACTTGCTTTTTTGTTGCTTTATCCTCGTTTCATCTTCTATTCTATCATCTCTTTATAAAGTGCGTCCCAGAAAAAAAAATAAACCCAACTTTGAGAGCCTCATATTAAATTTTTTAAAGCTTATGTAAACTTGATATTCATTTAACAATAAAGAGCAATCAATTCTCTTTCTAATGATACCCAACTTATACCTGTGTTATGATGAACGGCTGAGCACTTGGGCTTAAAAGATAGTGTCATCCTTTTGCAGGCAAAAATATTACATTTCTAGTTTTTGAGAGGATATAATAGTATATCAATGACTATATCTTCCCACAGCATTATTAAGCTCAAATGTGTATGTTTGTCTTTATATTGCGATTATCAAAATTCATTCCTATTTTTTTCGAACCTCGAAAAAAAATACCGTACGGTGCGAACCGTTGACCGTTAGCGCAGAGAATAATGCACGCTGATGCGCCGTGTGTATATTGCTGTGTGTGGTCCGTGATGCACGCGCTGTAATATCAACGATGTTGATGGAGAGCTGGTCTAGATTGGTAGTCAGATTTTCGTTTCATATTACTGATCTAGGCTACCTATGACAGTAAGATTGAATAGACAATATAGGTTGATCATATTCTAAAGTTATGCCAAGTTGCATTAGTTTTCGCAATTTGTGAAAAAGGATGACACTACCTTAACAACAACAAAAAACAAAAAAAAAAAAAAAAAAAAAAAAAAAAAGCGTCAAAATTTAAATGCACCAAGTTTGCGGAGAAGCAGCTCTTACATTTCAATAGTCCAAGAAATCCACAGTCTCTTATGAATGGATTTAGCAAGGCTGACCTCATAAAAAGAATGAATGATCAGAAAGCCAGGATTGCTTCTGATAAAACTTGGAAAATTTTGTTTATGCCCATTGTTCTACAACTCTAGAGCTCAGTCATCCTTGACACTACAGTTATTATTTTGGTGACACTGGAAGGAATATGAGTTACTCTTTGTCATGATATATACAATAATGACATTTAAGCAATGCAATTTTAATACGACCCTCTCGAATTTGGGTTTCCCTTATCTTGGAGGCACTGTAAATGTATTTCTTTGTTTTATTGGATGAACGAAATTATGACGGAAAGGGATCCGTGGGGATCCGCAGAAAGAAAGGGATTGGTTTGGATGCAACGTTACGCCTTACGTCACTCAATGTAAGTGTTTGTATGACTGTAGCATTACTTTTATAATTTGTGGTTTCAAGTAAGTTCTCATCATTCTCTTATGTAATTATGCTACTCTGTACTTTATAATAAAACCATGTGCGGCCATGTTTAATGATAAGACATTGAGTAAGATGGCAGCCTATACGAGATGAGCAGAGTGGCTGTGTGTATGGTCGTTCTTTAATTAAGAACGCTTTAATTAAGTTTGTAGAGTAAAGACGTCATCCTATAGCCAGTGCTAAAGAATACGTGTTTACATTGGGTAATTGAAAGAGAGAGAATAAACGTCCACAAACTCCGCATGCGCTGATGCTATGTGACAGAGGGGCGCATGATGACATACTTGGTTATATGCAGGTCCCCGCCCCATCCCTTACCTTAAATTAAAATGTATTGCTGGCAGTTACGTTGCATCAAACGAAAAAGTGAATGAATTGCGAAACTATCAGAAATGAAACTTTACACTAGCGTTGTAATATGGCTAATCAGCAGGTGGCAAACTAAAATACACCTATTTCAAGAAAATATAAGTTGTTGATTAAAATGGAGATATTGTTGATTTTTTTTTTTTTTTAAGTGTCTCTCAAACTAAGTTTCAAATCAATATTTGTTTGAAATTCGTCAGCCTGCATGACACACAAAAAACTTGAAATCAGGAATACTATGAAATATTTTTTAAAGTATAAGTATTGAAGAAAATAGATTTCGAATGAACCCCCACCCCTATGTCACTAAAGCAAGACTTAAGAAAAAATATTACATCATTATTAAAAAAATAACAAAAAAATAACAAAAAATAACAAAATGAATAAAAAGGGAGGATTTCTTTCTTAAAAGTCCCATGTTATACCAATACCTTTCATGTGTAGAACGTGCAAAAATCCATTATCATAAATGCTGTGAACCAGGCAGTCACAATTGAACGTATGTTTCCACAAAAAGCTGTATGATCCCAAATTGAATGCGCTTAAGACTTTTCCTTCTTGTTCTTAATATCCCAGTCCCATGTGCGACACATGGCCAACGCACAGTATGCGCTGTGTGGGCGTTTCTCGTGCGTCGAGCGCGCAGGATCAGCGCTGTGCATGAGTTGTCTATGTGTATTGTGTGCGCGTTGTCAGCACTTTCTTTAATTTTCAATGCGTTGGTTTTGCCTTGTGTACATTATTGTATTTGCCGCTTTACACAGTGCAACAAGTTTTATACACACTTACATGACATGATGTTGAGAGGATCGTGAAGATATAATTTACAAACCCTTGACTAGGCTTTCATTATAGTTCAAGGAGATTAGATTAAGACTACATTCATTAACGTAATGTTCATGATGTTGGTGATGTGAATAAGACAGGAAGTAAAGCTGTTATGTTTGCTTGAATGGTAGAAGAAGATTCGTAGAGAGTGATGCGAATTTATCAGCGACAAACAATGAGAGGGGTACGTGCTCGTCCTTCAGCACGATCATTTTATCGCAATAAGGAAGACCAGTCGAATGCTAAAATAAATACTTTAAGAAAATGACTTGCAATCGGCCATTTAGATGTCTTCGTTGATATATATATATATATATATTAATCATGTACATAATATCTTTACCAAACATGATATGTGTCCGATAAGCCTTTAAAGATTTATATAGTTGGGTTTGAAGGAGGAAAGGAGACAGATTGTTTTTAAATCTAGACAGTAGATCATGACTATCATTAAAAAGATGCATGATTGCACCTTAGAAATAATGATTAACAAATAAAAAAATAAAAAAAAATAAAGTAAAATGGCGGACCTCGCGCATTGGGGGTAAATGGAACTATTGCCATATTTCCGATCAAACCACTGCACTACTCAGCATAATAATTATCTGTTAAAATAGCTTGCAATACTTGATTATTTTTCATTGGGATCCCTGAGCCCCCCAAGCCAACCATGAATGGAAATAGCTTCTCGTCATCTCTTAATTGGGCCATGTTATAACGAGGTCATCAATGATGCTCACCTTACCAAAGCTAATTAAAAAGACACGCAAAGTGAGATTACCCCAATTATTACAGAAGGGGAACGCTGAACCATGTCCTATGTCTCGGGATATCGCTGTTCATGTACAAATATACCAGTTTACTAAGTTATTATAATTTATCCGTGTTTCTTTCTGTAATAAAATAATAAACTACATGATGAAATCCATTTAACATACATTAGTTGTTGCTATGTCGGGCAAGCCTCAGGCAAGCTTTCAGGTTGTCAAGAAGAACATTGGTTTAAACATTATGCATGACATTAAAATAACTTAGGAAACTGGTCCATTTTATGGCAAAACTAGGATTTGTATTTTAATAAAGACGTGTTTCGCGAAGACGGCAATCATATCTGATCAATGAAAGGTTAAATTATTGATCATAATTTAATAATAATAATAATAATAATAATGAATAAAGAAAGAAATAAAAAGTAGAAAGAGTCGTCTTTTAAACGTGAAATTGTTTTATATTTCAAATAATAAAAAAGTCACCAATTTTTGTTTTTATTAGTTTATTAGGGTGTTAATGGAAGTGTTGAAAAATTAATTAAGAATTATATTTTATACTGGGTAGGCTTTTCGTTTTTGGTGAATATGACATATAGTCAATACAAAGTTTTATGTTAATATTATATTAGCAATACTAAAACACAACCCATCCATCCTTTAAAATGATTAAAAATCATTAAAATGAACAGAGGTAGTTTGAATATAGATATGTTCAATATAAAAGAAACTTCATCAACCAACTATTTTATACAGTGGTTTGAGATAATTAGGGTTATACGCAAGAGATGAACTCTGCAAATTGACTTTTTCTATGATTCTCTCATTCCAAATTCATTCAATGACGAATCAATATATTTTCATCCCAGAAAAACGAGGATAATTTATTGCTTCAACACGGAAATAATTGGTTATGAAAATCATGTCAATTAGTCTATCTGTTTGGATGCCATTCATAGTTATGGGAGCCATGTATCCAGATAGTAATCTCGTATCGTTGCACTTCACTGGGCAATATGGATTAATATTCACATTAGGAGATAGGATAGCAATCGGGGAATATTGATTTCTATCTTCGTTGATTGGTTTAATCGTTTTGTTGTCACGGAAAGCCAGCTCAAATAATCGCTTCAACTCATTCAGTCGCAATTAGAAATGAATATGAATGTGTACTTTCAATTTATCAGAGCGAATTCCTCAGCTCCTGAAAATTATTAAATCATTCTCTCGGTATTTTTTATTTTGTTTCGAAAGACAAAATGAGGAATAAAACGATAAAGTTCAATTCATAACGTTCTTTAGATAAGTTATGAGATTATTTTCATTTTGTACACCCATGCATTACACCCTTTAGGAGAGAATTTACACTCATTTGGAAATTATATTGATGGTCCATGTATTGGGAAACGATATGAGATGCTTAGTCCTAGATAAACATCTAAAAAGACCAAAGTGGTCTTTCCTGCGACAGCCCCCCTAAATATATAAGAATAAACAAAAGTATATTTCAGGACAGAGTTTGAGATCTGACCCTAGATAGTATATAGACTTCTCGTATAGTCTCATTAGGAACCTTTAAGGGGCCCTGGTGGGGGCCGCAAGATAGTCGCACGGGAACCGTATTGCGAGAGGCCTGTCAATATTTTATTTGGAGGACTCACTGAAAAACACGGGTGGAGCCCGCTCGGATACCGGCAGAAACTTGTACGGCTAGCGACAGGAACCCATTCGGGTCCCTTTGGTGACTCTGCGGGTTTACTACGGCCTACCGGGTCGAGAAAAACGCCGGGAAAATCGAGAGCACACAGTCGATCTTCCCGGCTCCCTCATTAAGTCTCTGGAAAATGTTCTGGTGTGCAAATAAAATCGTAAGGGAGTCGGCGGGAACCGCACGTAAAGTTAAGATGTCTCTTCCTTTTCACCGTACGGACTTCGGAATAGAAGCTGTTGGGGTGAGAGTATGACACAATAGTGGTCTCTATCAAGTCGCTCATGAGGGTAATCTCTTGCGAAAAATTTGGAACCGCATTGTAGAGAAATTATAAAAACGACTGATCCCTCGCCGTACGGGTCCCGCACGAACTGTGATCGAGAAAGCTAATAATTCCATTAGTATATGGCGCAACATTCAACACATTTTAATGCATAGTACCTAGGAGAGTTTGCCGATCCGTAACTTTCGCTGTCAATCTAGGACCAAGGTTCGAGTCTGAATTATGTCTGATTGATACACGCTTTCAAACCCTGACAAACCAAGCACACCCGATATTACATGGAGATATGATCTATTTACCAGTTATCATTATGATGCACTCCACATATCACTTGACTTAACGGTGAAGATATTGAACAAAGTATTTGGTTTTACTAGTATATGTCTTGATAACAATAATGTCAAAGTAATGAGGGTAGATTTAATATATTAAAAGCGGCATCTGTAATCACTAGATATCTCTTACCATGGCTACAACATAAAATTAGCGTAGAACAACGAGGGATAATTCTATAACCTTTAAAAGCGGGTTTAAAAATGATATGATAAGCGAAAACATAACATTCATCAAACACTCATTATTTGGTATATTACCTTGTTTGTTTTATACATCAAGAGACCTGAAGATGATTTCCAGAACCAGACACCAATAACTAACATTAAGCTAATCAATTCCAAGTAATGCATATGAGATGCATATTATATTTTTGATTAACTCATTATAGCACGCTTAATAACAATTTTCATCAAGACTTCATTGTTAACACGAGACAATGCATGATGAAACGATATATAAAATTATTGTTTTATGACATCGTGGGATAGGCATAAACAAAGTACAGACAAATGCCTGTCAACCGAGGCGCCAACCGCCTATGCTTCATTACAAGCTGGATTTTTGTCATGAATCTAAAGAGACTTTAAAGTCTGTGCATCGTAACAACTAGTAAGTTCAACATTATTCGTTGTATAATAAATAATAATGATAATAATGGTGGCTCTTTTATAGCGCTCAGGTCCGTCATGCATGACGCTCGTGGCGCTTTACAAAGAATGTTTTTACACAATTATTACCCCGGTCATAGCTAACCGATTGTATATCATGATTAAATATATGTAATATAATTATTATGATTAAATACATTTAATATGATTATTATGATTAATATATAATAATATATTATGATTAAACTGTGTTTTAGTAGTCACATGACCTCACATAAATCATCCATTAATTTAAGAATAATAGAGAGAGTGTAAATCTAGCAAACATGAACAGAGAAGATGATAAAAGTTTGACATGTTTATGGACCATGAGATGAAGACACAAACGTCTTGCATTGAACCATCATGATGAGATTGATAAACCAATCGTTGATGTTAAACTATTCATCAGATTTAATTGCAGGAAAGCGAGTTGAAATAATGTAAATTCTAGATATGCGATTGCTAGGCATTAAGGATAAGAAATTCAATTTACAAAATGGTAGTAAAATAGAATGTAAAAATAAAAACAACAATGTTTGCATATCAGAACAGCTTTAATAAGCTCAGGAACGGACCTTGGAAATTTCATCAATACTTAACAATACCCTAAATTGTTATTATAGTCCTTACTATTTTTCAGTGACGATTGATAGGGGTGCAAAAGGCATGGGCCTATTTTTTTAACCACTGAATTACCTAAATGTTAAGGCTAGGATGGTTATAGAGTTGCATTCATAAATCATCTGTAAATCTAAATTATCAGATTGACCAATCGACGTGACGACCTTCTGTTTCTCCTTCAAAACTCAACGTTTTCAATTCGCTAGTCTACCAGCAAGTTGGTTAAACTAGGATCTGATTTCGGTCATATTTCTTTATTCGATATTTTGAGATTACGATAAACATCATCAAGTACGCAGAAAATAAAGGTGCTCGTGAGAAAAAGAATGAAATGCCTCACGTACTCGGGATTGAAATCGTGACGTATTAAAAGTGAATGCACCATGCAAAATATCGTCAAAATATTAGGCAGGAATAAGAGACTGATATAACAATGATGTCATTACAAAAAAAAAAAAAAGAAAAAAAGAAAAACAGAAAAGAAAAAAGGAGAATATGTCGTGAGGAAACAATCTAAGCCTCATTATAATTCTATAAGGTTTTTACGAAACAACGACCCGATACATGGCACTTGTATTTATATCAAAGTGGTATAACATATAATATCCAGAGTTATGAATAAGAGTATAGTTCTTAAATAGCGCGTATCATTTCCAATTCAGGTATCTATGCGCTTTTACTTAGAGAAAAGGGAAAAAGAAGGGTATATTCCAAAAATACTACAATACGCTAACGCAATACGTTTGACTCTCATTTATTTCAAGTTATGCGTGAAACTGTGAATGTGAATACTAATATTTGTTTCATGTTTTCAAATAAATTGTTCAGACATATCAAAGTGAAAGTTAATTTAGATTTTCCATGCTATTGAAATAAAATTCTAAATCATTCAAATATACATTTCGCATTATGTTCATAATATACGTTGACAAGAAAGGTATATATTTTCTTATATTGTTTATCGTCGACAAATGTATGCTAAACGAGAGCACTTAGCTTAATCAAAATACATAAACATAACTGTTTTATTTCATCGACTTTAATACAAATTCTGTATATATATATTATATATATATATATATATATATAGAGGCACATATTTAAAACCTTTAAATTAAGAAATGGGCCCTGGACATTCAGCTTTTTAAAAAAAATGAGCAAACAAAATGAAATTCTATCTCGTTTCAAACCCTGCGATTTCTTGATTACCAGGTTTAGCTTTTATGGTATTTGTCTTGAAGGAAAAATTTAACCTAAATTCAGCAAACTATATATATATATATATATATATATATATATATATATATATATATAAGTGGTATATGCATGGAAAATACTCTATACGTATGTAGCATAATAATATATAAGAAGAAACTTATTTATCAATAACAATAAATAAGATTATTAACATTAAATGTATAGGAGGTGTAAGGGATCAAAAATTACTTCCTCTCCCCACCTCTCTCTCTCTCTCTTTTTTTTTTCTCTCTCTCTCTCTCTGTCTCTCTTTTTTATTATTTCACATTCTTTCTCACTCTTTTTTATTCTCTTTCTGTCTCACTTTTGACACAATTATTATGGTACCATTTACTAATTTTATACCAATTAAAAGATAAAATAAAAAAATCATGACTTTACTCAGAATTCAATCTCAATAATAACAAAAATAATGGTGGAGTTGTAATATAAGCGCCTGCTACAAACATTCTTCTAGATAATTTGCGGTTAATGAAAAAGCATAAATGTTCAATTTATTTGAATGAATAAGACGTTGTTTATTAAGCAATACACAAATTTTTAAAACTTTAAAATGACTTTTATCTACAATGCCTTTCAAATCAATTGCAGATTCTTATTCATCTATCTCCCATATACATGCACACACAAATAATTTGTCACAGCATTCAACCTTCGCTATAAAGTCGTCAACAATTAAGCTCAATACTAATAAAATATTGTTGATTTATATTACATGCATCAGGTTATAATAAAAGTGAAAACTTACCTATTTACTTTAAAATAAAGAATGCGGTATTTATTCCGTTCCATTCAAACTTGCGAGCCCTTAAAAGGAGAGTTTTGTATCACTCTCACTGTCTCGCAACCAATCTTATTAGAAGGTGTACCAGCTGAAACTTGTCCAGTCGTAAAGCTCAACAAAATTCCCTGTAAAAAATCCTCAATCGAGTGAACAATATGTAATGAAGCAAACGGCTTCAACGCCGCAAGGTAAATTCAATTTCAAGCAGAAATCAGTGAGCAAGAACAAAGAAGAAAACAGGGCGAAATCCAGTGCAGGTTTGTGCCCTTGGTTGAAGACTAAAAACCAAGTCGTCTGAAAAGATATTTCCGCGATTTTCACCTGCCTCGCTTTTCCGCTCGGCCAAATCACGGCGCGAGCTTTGATTAGCCACCGAAGAGTTAGAAATTCAAACTCGTCTCCAAAAAGAAAAGGATGGAGAGAGAAGTTTATATGTTTAAGCTTTTTCCCCGTTTCTTCAACAAGAAACGTTCAAACTTGACGAGTCGGAAAGCACGATGTTGAGTTTATTCCAGTTTTGATTCAAAGAGTAAGGAAAGTCAAGAGAGACCTGTTATCAGTAGTAGATGGTGAACTAGTCAAAACATACTTCGAGAGTAAAGCCTTCAATAGAGATTTAAATCCACCAATACATCGCCAAGTTTAGCGGCAGAATGGAAGCGCGTACGTGAGGTTTTGTTAAGTCCTGATCGCAAGAGCAACGGATTTAGTCCCGCTGAGCAGGGAAGAAAAGCCCCCTCTGTCCAGTGTTTTCATTCGTTAGAAGCAAAAGCATTAATATCAAGAAGTGTGTAGATAGAATGGATACCAAAATACGTGTCGTATTCTTTATGTGCAGACCTTTTGGTAAGAACATACCAGACATTTGCCAGACGGATACAAAAACAAACAAAGAATGAAAATGTAACTTTAGAGTAACGTTTGATTGCAGCTATTTCTGAACAAATTAGATTTACATTCTATAACCAAATATACAACAAAAAGTAATAATAAAGGTTGCAAAACCTAAAGCCTAAGATTTCTTCTAACATTCACCCACATACGTTGCATATGCATGAATCATATTTTGGACATGTTGGCTAAATGGTTGGAGCGCCCGCTTCATGAAAGGGAGGTGTGATTCCGATTCCCGGCCGGGTCATACCAAAGACTTGAAATATGGGACCCTCTGCCTTATGACAGGCGCTCGGCATTTCAGAATGGAAAAGAGTAATAATAACATCATCATGTTATGCAGAGCGGGCTGGAAGAGCAGTTGTCAAAATTGAAGCGGCTACCCTGGATAAAGAAAACGTCGTTATTATTATTTATTATATTATTAAGTTTAAATGATGTTTATAGTCCCAAAATTGGGCAAGTCCACGCTATTTGTTCCCGAGATGGTGATTTTTCGACTTTTTGACCATTTTTGTGTCAAGTGTGTCAGTGGGTTTGTAAAGGTATACATAATGTGTCATATATCAAAATAAAGGGTATGAAATGAACTTAATGCAAATGAGGTCAAAAAGTCATTTCAAGGTCATATGAAGCCACAAGCTCATTAATATTCATGAAGAAATGTAAAATGCATTAAAAATGCTATTTTCAACCATTAAAAAAGAGGTTTGTCATAGGAGTACAACCAAAAAGTAAGTATTTCTGTTTTTATATTTTCTTGGCTAACTCTGGTGAAAATATCACGAACCTAGCACATAGCTTTCCATATTTTTAGACTTAAATATTTCAGGTCTCAGAAATAGTCTCACAAAAGTTACTGAGCTGATGTAAAATCATACATTTTTATTACCACCCTCCCACCTTGAAAATGAAACAAAAAAAATTTTTCTTACATTTGTGTTTTGTATTATGTTCTTTCGTTTAATCAGAGAGATTTTTAAACAAGATGTTGCTACGCCTTGGCTACAATTATTGTTTAATAAAAAATATTACAGGGAAAATGTCCGCGTGTGTTACTGTCCGTTTGTTACCTGACATAGTTTTTAAAACTTGACCTTTGCCAGAAAACTCGAAGTTGTATTAACGTTAAAAAATGTCTTTACAATGTTTATTACATGTTTAGAAGGAAATGACTCTGCAAATTTAGATCTACTTTTTTAATTCAGAGTTTTATGTGAACAAAGTCAAAATTTGAAAACACATATTTTTTTGCGGTCCCGTTTGTTACCGACGAATAAATGATCATAAATTAATTATGAATGAGTTTTTACAACTATTTTTTATGTTTTTGTTGAACGTTTTAGTCCTTCAGGAATATACCAAAGGATTGAGATTTAATTTCAGATTTTTCAAACAAGCCCTATTTTTGGCTCTGAATGTCCGTTTGTTACCGCGCAAAATAGCTTGGACTTGCCCTATTATAATAGAGCGAGGGAGAAAGAGGGATAGAGACCAAGATAGATGGCGAATAAAGTCATAGCAGGTCTCTGAAAACATGGATGCTATATATTATATGATGATGATAAATTACGAAAGTGGCGGTAAACTTGGTAAACGTCAATGACTACAAGTGTCATACATTATAGTAGAATCAAATTGAGATTATTAAATAGAGATCTATGTTTTAACGAAAGAGATCTGTACATATTTACACTAACATGCCCTAAAAACCAACAACTACACCCTCACAAACAAATACACACACACACAAACGCACAGGCACGCACAAAACACCACGCACACACACACACACACACCACATACAACATTCGAAAACAAAGGCCAAGCAGCCCGACGTGTAATACCGGACATCTATTTTGATATAATCAAACACGCCCTTCATTCAAAGGGCGTAACAAATGTGTTTGAAATGTGTTTAATTTTATGTAAATAAGTGTCAGTTTAATTTTCCTGTTTTCTAGCCGTGATATAATGCTAGGCTACTGAGTGTGAATTGAATAGCACATATACATGCATTTTAACTATAGGCCTACTTGTTAAATAGTTGAATGTCAATAATTTTTGCACTGTTCACATTTGTCATTGTTTATTTGTTGTCATCATTTGCTTTGTAGATATGTGTTGATAATCTGTGTCATATGTGCATCAATATGCAAATAATTAGTAGGCCTCACCTCGATTTTTTACACTATTAACTTCCCCTTTCTTCTTCTTCTTTTTCTTCTTCTTCTTCTTTCTTCTTTCTTCTTCTCTTCTTCTTCTTCTTCTTCTTCATCATCTTCTTCTCTTCTTCTTCTTTCTTCTTCTTCTTTCTCTGTTCTTCTTCTGTCTTTTCTTGTTATTTTATGCACTGCATATGTTTCTGAAGCTTTTGTTTTCAAACTTAGAAGTGTTTTAAACGAAATTCGTCAATCTATTAGTTTCATATTCACTCCAAATGTGTTTCGTCGTGTCAAAATGAGAAGACAAGCCGCCAAAAAAGAGTCAAGGATATCAGAAAATATTATATATATATATATATATTTTTTGATACTTCCTCTTAATTTTTAACTTTTTTTTCTGTTGTTGTTTGCAACATTGAACATTCAGAATAATCAGAATTAAAAAAACAAAACAATTAAAATATCCCGAAATTTAAGAATGTTATTATTTTGGCCAATTTTCTTGACTCTTTGCTCCTTCGGCAACCCTGGTACGATGATAACAAAAGGTAATATCAATTAACACGTCGTTCTAGGGAGACGGGGATGGATGTTACACCGGGTCAGTTGTTACAGTCTCAGTGTGCTAAGTTGGAACAAGAGAGTTCGTACTAACTGGCATCTATATACAGCCTACACATAGCCGTGACGAAATGCCGATCGTAAGGTTTTCCGTTGTTTTATTAAAAAGTAAATCAACAAAAATCATTTTTTATCAGTTCCAAAGTGAATTTTCGCATAAATGTAATAGTTCTTACAACTGAGGCAAAGATGAAAGTCGGTATTGTGAATATAACAATGTATGTCACTAATATACCCCTGAGCCATGCCCTGTAATTCTGCCTAATGGCTTTGCTACAGTTGTAACAATTTCTCCGTGTGGTGTAACAACTTCCCCGTATACGGGGTAGGTTGTTACAACAAAAAAAATGTCTTCATTAATTAACTGTAGTTGATTAGTGTTTACATGTTTTCAAGTTTTATGTGCCTCAGTGTTGCCACATAATAGGCTACACAGACCAGAATGGAGTGTGTGAGTACTTACATTAGAATTATCTGGCCCAAAATGTGCATTTTGTAACTTCCATCCCCGGTCTCCCGTACTATAAAATGGTAACATCGAAAACGACGGACGAAACAACAGTGTCTGTATAAGTAGACTAACTTCACATAAACTCGGATCCGATCTATTTTGCATGCGTATTAGAGGAGAGAGAAGGGTCGCCTATTCGTCAGTAGTTAGCAGATTGTACTAATCAGGTGACTAAAAATCAAATCACAGTGATTGGACAAACACTGCTGTTTGTCCACAGATACAAGATTCATAAAAATGTACACAGTATATGCAAGAATGGAAACCTAGAATAGGAAAATGAAATTAACTTCCAATTTTGTCTGTAAGCACAGACATAAGTTTAAAGATTAATTGCAAATAAAAACGGTTATTTCTTTGAAATTATATTTGAAGCAAGTACAAATGTAATTATGTTTTCTTTCTTTGTTTGAAGTTTATACAGGATCATAATATTGTATTTTTAAATTTTCCAATATGGTAATTATAAACAATTAAAATTGAATTGCCGTATATTCATCAATAATTGGAAATGAAGTGATATGCCTACTGAACATTTTTGCAGAGTTGATCACCAATATACTTGTTGATTCATGGTAGCAATTGCGAGACAATTAATAAACCTTCTAGTGATAGC
>CALNVZ010000674.1:32807677-32833626 GCA_940671915.1 Paracentrotus lividus
TTTCCCATCTCACATTGGGCCCTCGCCCCGAAACACGGCCTGTCACATCCCCGTCATGATTCCCCGGGCTCCTTTATAAGGAAGGCCAAAAACCCTAATATTTGACATTTACAAGGGAATAGTACTGGCTGCATTAATTCCTGCCACTGTGTTAAAAGCGGTAAACGCCGAAGAGGGAGAGAGAGAGAGAGAGATGTGGGGGGGGGTGAGAGAGAGAAGAGAGAGAGAGGAGGAGGGGGGATGGGTACGCTGTTTGTTAGTTTCTTGAAATGATATAAATAATATTAAAAAAATCATCGTACTAACATGGGAATATACTAAACCCCTAACAAAAAGTTTCGCAAATCGACAATGATAACTTTCAGGTATGCTTTACTTATTCCAGATATTCATACTATGGAACGATAATTTATTCCTTTTTTATTGATATACTATTTGTAATTATTGTGTCATGCTTAAATGTACAAAATATCAGAATATGGAGAAAGTAAAAAGTCAAATGTTGCAAAATGCACTTTTATTGACCAAATTGAATTCCGAATCCCGACTTTAGGCCTTGGTAACTTTTAGGGTATTTTTATTGAATTTTATACCATTTTCAAGCTCATTTATTCCTTTTTTCTAAGATAGCCTAACTGTAACAATATTGTTGTTCTTGTATGCACAGTCACCCTGAATTCTAGGACAAATCAGAAGTCAATGTTGCAAATTGAATGCCTAATAGATGTTATTGTTTGTTGCGAGTTACTCAATTCGAGCAATTACAATGCATTTTGCAACTTTTCACTTTTAACTTTGCTATACATTTCATGAATTCTGCCCCCCCCCCCCCCCTCACGGACAGGAAGAAAAAGTAACTACATAATTATGTGCTGAGCTGTGTAAAATCACTTTTTGCGTTTTTTTTTTTTTTTATAGTTTTTTGCAGAGCCTTAAAACGCAGAAAAATTCAAAAATTATTTTGTGGTATTATTAAGCAACATACTCGTTATCTACTATAACATTCGAGGGAAAAAAAATCCGTTATTTTTCAAGTGTTATTAAGGAAATTGTAGTTACTCCGGTGACTGACTCATGATTTTGGATAGTTTCCCTATGGAAAAAAGAAGTAACTGCACTTGACCAGGTCATTTGTATGTGAGGAGATAATAACTTTGCAGAAGATTGTTGAATTTTGTTCAAAATTTGCTGGTAGGCTGTTATCTGGGGAACCCCAAATTTGCCGGACTCAAAGGTCCATTAAGTAGGTCAAAGGTCAATTGAGGTCAAATGTAAAGCTGTATATTTGTTAGTTTCTATAATTATGCTGTTTATTACTTTAAATTTCGCCACCACAATTCATTTTGAACCATAGGCCTACCTGGATTGTAGATGCCCTTTTGGACCTCCTGGGTTAAGGGTCACGTAAGTAGGTCAAAGGTTAAACGAGGCCAAACGTCCGGTTTGGCTGCCAGTTTCCATGGTTTATGCCCTATTGGTTACAACTAGTTGGTCTACTTCCATTTGGTGTACAACCATTTGGTTCTACTATCTGTTTGTCTACTAACCATTACGTCTACTTGCCATTTGGTCTACTAGCAATTGGTCTACTAGCCATTTGGTCTACAAGCAAATTGAATTACTAGCCATTTAGTCTACAAGCAATTGGTCTACCAGCAATTTGGTCTAAAAGCAATTGGTCTTCTAGCCATTTGGTCTAACAATCAATTGGTCTACTAGCCATTTGGTCTACAAGCAATTGGTCTACCAGCTATTTAGTCTACTATAGCAATTGGTCTACTAATAACATGTATATTTGGCCGTTTGGTCTACTATACCATACCATCATCACTCACTGCATGCAGCATGGATTGCATGCAAACTGTGTGCATGATGACTTTGTGCACAATCATAGTAAATGCAGTCTGCCAGCTTAGCTAGTCTCAAGAATGAGACTTTTACTACAACTCCTTTCATACGCAGCTGATGGAAAAGTCAAGTTTACAGTTAAACACTCTGTTTATATGTTCCACTTAATTATGGAATGATTGCTCTTCATAGTTTTAAAAAAATTCTGATAGATTTTTTGGTGTAAGCTGTAGAAAAAATACACTGCACGGGAAGGGCTTACAGAGTCTGAAATGATTAGACTAGCTTGGTAGTTACTGCTTTTTCCATGGTTTGTAGTTACCGCTTTCTTCCGTGGGGAAACTGGCAAATTTATGACGAGCAGCTCGGCAGGATGTAGTTACTTTTTTTGCAAAAGTGGAAAAATTCATTTTTTGTCACTTTCCATTTTGGGGGGGGCAAAACCGACTAATTATGTTAAAGAGCATTGCCTAAGCTATTCATATGTGCAAAAAAAAAAAAAAAATCCAAAAAAAATCCCCCAAAATCCCAAAATGTCAGTTACTTCTTTTTTCCTTTGGGGGGGGGGCAGAATTATGTGCATTAAAACATGATACTCCATTGCAAATAGGGTATCAATAAAAAGAAGAATAAATGAACTTGCCAATGCTATAAAAATTGATAGTGATAAAAACTCACGTTAAAATGTATCAAGTTTCAAAGTTGCGTTACAGAACATTCAAACTGGACATTATTGTTTCGCTTTGCCTTGCATTTAAGGGGTATTCAGGGGTTCTGTGGACCCGACATGATATCACCATGACAAATAGGTATCAATAAAAAGAGGATAACTGAACTTGACAACGGTCAAATTCAATAAAATTACAAATTACCCCAAAAGTTATTAGGATCTACAGTCGACTTGCGGAATTCAATGTGTAATAAAAGTGCATTTTAACAATTTGACTTTTTACTTTTCTCATATTCTGATATTCTGTGCATTGAAGCATGACACAATCATACAAATAGGATATCAATAAAAGGTGAATAAATTATCTTTCCAATGGTACAAAATATCAGGAATAACTAAAGCGCACATCAAAAGTTATCATGGCCCAAAGTCGATTTGCGGAACTTTTTGGGAGGGGTTTATTTTGGGAAAACTATGAGGGAGGAGAGATTAAGAGAGTGAGTGACAGAGAGAAAGAGTAAGACAGAGATCAAGAAGATGTAAAGGGAAGATGAATAGGACAGTGATAAGGGGAGGGGTATGTATTTGGTAGTTTCTCAAAGTAAATAAATACAAAAGAAAACAAAGAAAAGAAAACAGAGCCACAATCTTACTAAGATGTGAACATATTACTTGCTGTTAACTAATGGTGGAAGTAGTATTTGCCTTCAGAAAACTATGGAAGGTGCTACCCTGTCATTACAACAAAATAAATCAAAGACTACAAGTTGACCAAGACGTGAAAGACAGATGATAAAGTACAGTTCTTAACCGATTAATAGGCTATTTAAGTCAATTAAAACATTAATAAATGGTTTCAAGAACTAATACAGGCTTAGGCCACAAAGACACTGTTTTATTGCCAGTAGAAATGTCTATACGAACTGGACACCTCTATTACTTAAAAACGTACCAGTTTACTATTCATTGAGACCAGCAGGGCATGAAATTACATTCGTACATTCATTTTCACCTTTCGATTTTCCTTGAATATTAATATAATGAAGTATGTTACTGGTCACGATTCTAACTCCAGGTATAGAAATGATTTCTATAAAATAAAGTGGTGTTTAATGTATCGCGGTTAAGAACATATTATGCAGGACATACCATGAATTTATAGATAATCACGATTAGGCTGTGAACAGGGCTGTGGTAGGCATGAATAAACGATTACACCTTAGAATTACAGCAGTGCGAACAATGATACTATGCTGGTACATAATAGGCCCTAATATTCTTCCGGTCACATACTAATCGGTGGTATGAAAATAGGCAAAGTTTAGCAATAACGCTAAGTATGCCGCGTGCAAGTGAGTACACGAACTTTCTGCTATTAATAGTCCAGTGCAGTCGGATTATTGGATGAGGATTGCCAGCATGGGGAGCTAGTGAGAAGTCCACCAAGCCGGGAGTCTTGTTCTTTCTATCGGGGCTCAATTAAACGGGATGCACATGACCTTGGATATATAAAGGTAAATTGCGATTTCAAAGCGCATTATAAGCAATTGATGTTTGATGTGTAGAATTGAAAGGCTGCAGTATGCCATGGAAGCTATTTATTATCATGCATAGTGGTAGGAGGGATAGGAGTGATCGGTAGAGACGCTGTGGTTAGGAGCCACATAACACGAGTTGGAAAGAAGAAGAAGAAAAAAATAAAACCGAATTGAATAAACAGAGATGTATCACAGAAAAGAGAAACATTAGCTTAAGCTTAAGTTAATCTGTCTCCATCAATTTGAAACTAAATCTATAATATTGAACATGTTTCATTATTATGAAAAAAATAAAATAAATAAAATAAATAAATAAATAAATAAAAGATCCAAAGTAGAACAAAAGGTGAAATGCACAATTAAGTATAATGCTTAAGTTTTTTACTCGTTTAGGGCAAGTTTCCATCATATTTGACCGATATAAAAATACCGATAAAGATATCTTTTAAAGAAATGCACACACATTTTAAACTTGTTATTAGGCGGGTTCATTGTGTTAATTCCATTATCAACCTTTCATTAACATGCATTGAATCGCGGCTGTTCCCTAAGCAGGCTTTTAAAGGGTGTATTTCATTTGATTTTGATTGACGTAATTCAGATATGCTCCTAGACACGAGAAAAGCCTTCTTTCATCATTGTTCATTTCGGCATTTCCTTTCTCTTAACGAATGACACCTCTTAAACTCTTGATAATGTTTACTAGCCAGGCCTAATGAAAACCATCATTGGCTTCATTCCCACAAGGATATTTCGATCCTGTCTTCGAATGATAATTATAACCTTTGAAATCGAAATTAATTTCAGGTATACCCGAGGCTTCTAACCAAATAAAGGTCTTTATCTTTGTTAAGATGAGGCCCGAGGGTAAATCGGTGTGATACGTCTCACCATAGTAAATGCATTCATAATGAGATTGATCAGGCTTTTTTTCAGACTCAAAAAGGCGCTATAACTTTAAAACAGGGTTGGTGCCTCTTCTCTTTGACATTTAATAAACCAAACATTGTTAATAGTTTGAATAAGTCTCAAAACAGGTAAATTTATCTCATAAATCGGAATTGGTCATGCGATTTCAGATTAAGAAGGTTAAATGCGTGATCAGTTGCCCCCCCTTTTTTTTTTTTTTTTTTTTTGCAATTAGAACACCACTATTGCATATACGTCCTCCGCAAATTCAATTTGCAACTCATAGTGAATTTGATCAAGCATTACAAAACCTACTTCTTTTGCTTTAACAGTCAAAATGTTAAAAGATGCAATAGCAAATGTATTCCTTATAAATCTAAGGAAGAGCTGGTGACCTTCTTGCTCTTAAAATACAAAAGGCCTCTACATGTGATCACAGCTTTTTTTACTTTCAAAAAGGCCAATATTTTTTTTTTTTTTTTTTTTTTTTTAGTTCTTACTAAGGTGCAGTACCTTATGTATATAATTGAATTTACCCATGTTTTACATTTTAATGAAATGAATTCATGAGGAAGTAGAAGGCGTTATATGTCTGGCCAATAGAAAACCATTGCATATTTGTGTATGCTCTTGGAATCAAATATTAAAAAAAAATGAAAGGGAAAAAAGAGATAAGGTAAAAACAGAACATATTGATAAAAAACAATTTTCCTTCGTGGTTTAAGATGAGACAGTGAGTATATGATAATGGCATATTAATGGCACATGGATGTGATTCCAAATTGAGTAACGGTTTTGGGAGAGAATACGACAGAGGAAAGAAAAGGAATGAAACGAAAAGATAGATGTTCTTCTCGACTTTGATACAGTTCTACTATTCAGATGACGACATTTGGAAAATGAACAATTACGCGTCAAACATTTATTAATGCATTTGCATTATCTGTAAATTTATTCATTACCCAGAGACTCTTTTTCACCTCAATCATACCGGACTGTGTTATGAATATTTGTTGCTAACCAGAATAAAGGTGTAACCTCTGATCTTCAGCTGCCAATTGAGAAAGCACAATAAGTTGCACAATCGGGGTATCAATTTAAAAATACTGCTTTTTTTTTTTTTGAATTGCACCTTTTTCATTTGAGCATGAGTGTACGAATGACATAAGGTTATTCTAAGGTGCATTTTCGATAAATTCCATTTGGTCTAACCATTTGACTAATTCCCGTTTTGCTTTTGGTTCTTAGCAAATTTACCATTTGGTCTAATACCATGTAGTCAATCCTGTAACAGACCAGTAATACACCAAAAGTAACACGAAAAGTCAATTCAAAGGGTTTTTAACTAAGATTTCAGACAGCATGAGAATGGAATATAAATGGTTATTAAAGCAAGAGGATTATAAACCATTTTTTTTTCTGCCTGCGTTCCGTATTCACATAATGCATCACAAAAAGTTTTGATTGAATGACCACGGCGGACTAGATAGAGAAAAGACTAAATACATCACATACACACACACACACACACACAAACACACACACACAACCGCACACACACACATACCACACACGCATACACCCACACATACTCACACACGCACACCGCTCCACACGCTCTCCATCAATAACACACACGCACGATAACCCATCATGTTCTTCAAGGAATATAATGTAGATAAAACCCTGAACACAATTATATGACTAATCTGACTACAAGTACATACGCCCATCGTTATTCTCATTTTAAATATAGAAAAACCCTCGATGTTTTTATCTTTTTTATCTTTTTTTAAATTTGCTCTAGTTATAGGATCTCGATTCCTAATCTTAATCTGTCATAATATCAGCCTTTAAGGGGAGACCGGGTATGGAGTTACACGGGTCGTTGTTACAGTTCTCAGTGTGCTAAGATGGAACAAGAGAGGATGTGCTAACTGACATCTATATACAGCCTACACATAGCTGTGATGAAGCCGGTCGTGAGGTTTCTCCTTTGTTTTATTAAAAGTACATCAAACCATTTTTTTTACAGTTCAAAGTAGAATTTTGACAAAAATTGAAATTTTTAATAGCTCTTACAACTGAAGGCACATGATGATGTCTGGTATTGTAAATTAGTACATGTATGCCACTAATATACCCCCTAGCCATGCCTGCTAATTCTGCCTTATGACTGTGCTAAGTTGATTTCTGTGTGTAAATCACCCATGGGGTAGGTTGTTACAACAACCTACCCATGTCGAGTAACACCTACCAAATTCATTACATATGTAAAATTACCTTTTGTCTCAATTTTCAGGTGTTAATATTTTTATTTTTCTATTATTTTTTGTCTACTAGAGCTCACTTGATCTACTGTTAAGATGTCAAGAAACTGGAAAGTTGAAATTAAAGTATGGTATAAGAGATTAACACATTGTCAACTTACCCCGTATGTTTCATATTGTAACAATTGACCCCGTATGGTGTAACAACCTACCCGTATATGGCGGTAGGTTGTGTACAAAAAAATGTCTTCACTAATTAAGCTGTAGTTAATTAGTGTTTACATGTTTGCAAGTTTTATATGCCATCAAGGTTTTAGCCAACATAAATAAACTACAGACCCAATATGGAGTCGTGTGAGTTCTTTCATTAGAATTATTCTGTGAAAGATAAGATAATGACTGAAACTGCGTAGTGCATAAGATTTTCTGAGGAGGTGAAAATAAAAATGTCTTGCCCTCTCTCTACTTCTTCGTTTCTCGTGTCTCCTCCTCTGTATTTTCTGTTATCTTTTTCTTGCAACTTTTTTCTTTCTCTGTCCTGTTTAGTTTCAACTTTCTCTTCCCATATTCAAATTGTTATCTGTAATGATTTATTTTTCTATTTTCCTTTCAATAAACCGCAAAATATATATTCTTTAATTTCTAAATTTCATTAATAAATCTTGCTTCTTTGTTTGCCTCTGTATTAGATCTCTTTTTTCCACTTTTCTATCATCAATGTATCTGTTTATCTCCTGCTAGTCCCAACCATTAACTGAATGAAATTCTGGTCATGTTCTGATTGTGGTTATCCTTCTTATGCACGGTTTAATTTCCAGAATTCAGCAGTATGCTTTAATCGGTTCGGCTGTAAAATGGCGCAGGTAAAAAATGGCGGAGGTAAAAATGCAGAGGGGTAATAAATGGCCAGAGGTAAAAATGCGCAAGGTAAAAAATGGCAGAGGTAAAAATGCAGGTAACATGGCAGAGGTAAAAATGCCACAGAAGGTAAATATGGCAGAGATGCATTTGCGGTTTTTAATTGATTATGAACAGGTGCCTCGCGGCGTACAAGAACGGTAGAAAATTACCACTCCACTGCGTGTTTTATTGCATTGTCGGCACCGCCACTTTCGCGGATCTGTTTCTGGGATTGAAACTGACGTATAATCTGAAAAATGAATTTAAACTTCGATTTAAACTTTTAGAAGTTCGATTATTCCGAATATAAATCTCATTTCATATGTACGCACAATCGCAAAAAATGACTGCATCTTTCCTAGTCTGATATCAGCACTAAAAAAATAATATGACTCTTGTAATAATGACCTTTATACCTTGTTAGGACTCTGTTAGCTTAAACACTTTAAATGAGCTGATTATAGCTCTATATATTTTTTATTTCATTTTCATTATAGGCTTTATATTGTATTAGTTGTGAACCAGTGTGAATTTGCTAAAAAAAAAAAAATACTTCAATTGAAGTTCTAATATTGGTAATCAGCGCGTATTGTGAGGGCACGGGCCCGCCCCCACCCCCCCCTCAAGTTACGTGCAAAGGGGGCCGCCGAAAAAGAGTGAGCAAAGGTAGAAAAAGGGTAGGGACGCGCAGAGTGGACCTGAAACAAAGGCGGTCGCCGAAATAGAGGAGAAAAGGGTAAGAAAAGGGTAAAGCGCCAAAGCGACCTAAACTAAGGGTCGCAAATTGTCTTTTCAATAATTGGGGCAAAATTGTCTTAAACGTTCCGCCTTCTGGTCCCTCTATACTTTCAGTACAATTTTCGCTCTCGCGCGCCTTCGCGCTCGTCTATTTTTTCTTGTAACCATGATACTTTTTGGATTCTGACCTCCCAAAACATTCAATTTAATTGTTGCAATTTCAATTACTTGATTACATGCTTTGAATGAGTGTTATACCGCATGCAAAGATAATAATTGAACCCAAACCTAAATATACGCCATATCCATCAACCCATCATTATCATGATTATTGACACTTTAGAACTATGATGACTTCCACTTGCCTAGTTAGTCCTATACCTATTTCATATAATTACGTGTCAGTGCATGTGGGAAATGTTCATTTCTAACTTTGGTGTGCAATGCGTCATGGATAATCAGATAAACAACAAACATATTAAACGAAAGTAATCTTCTTTACCTTTACATTCATAATTATTATAAAAGGGATAAAATTCCCAAATCATTAATTTGTATTTATAACTGTTTTTACCCATTTCCTATGGGATTTGCCCATAATTAATATATGCATGTGCTTTGGCCTATGACAATTGGATTCGTAGATTCAGTTTACTTCTGTCATTTTTAATTCGCCATTTTTTAACCTGCATTTTTTGTTTCCTTCTGCCATTATTTTTACCTTGCCATTTTACCTCGCCATTTCCCCTCTGGCCATTTTTACCTCTGGCCCTTGCCTCTGCCATTTTTTTGCTTTGGCTTTTTCCTCGCCATTTTTACCTCTGCCATTTTTTTGCCTCTGCCATTTTTGCCTCTGCCATTTTTCCTCTGCCATTTTTGCCTCTGCCATTTTTTACGCTCTGCCATTTTACCTTCGCCCATTTTTAACCTTGCATTTTTTTATTCTGCCATTTTACCTCTGCCATTTTTTAACCTCTGCATTTTTTACCTCTGCCATTTAACCTCTGCCATTTTTTGCCTCTGCCATTTTTACACCTGGCACGCTTGAATCAGCCAGGTGATCAATCCTCCAATTGCTTATTTTCGAATACTAAAGCTCAATCACCCTTCAATATTTCTTTCAAACAAAAACGCAAAACGCAGAGATGTAATTATAATAAGACCTATTTTTTCTGAAATTCTGATAAACCAAGTCACACACAGTTCACAATTTTTTTTGTTTTTTACAGTTCAAAAAAAAATAAATTGTATGTCTATATAGTTGCAACATTTCTTCAAAGTTAAAAGTCGTTGTTGCAGATAGGGGATTCCCCCAAAACGTCGGTGGAAATATATAGCTACAGAAAGGTTGTGTTCTAGAAGATTCAAGCTGAACAAAATCAAATTTAGTATATAATCAGTATTATATTATTCTATAATCAGGCCCTCGCCCAGGTGGCGTAAAGAGAGATAAAAGGAGAAAAGGAAGAAACAAGAAAGAAGAAAAACAAATAGGGGAAAGGGAAAGAGAAAAAATAAAAGAATAGAGGGGTGGGTGGAGGGAGGAAAGGGGGGGGGAAGTAAATAGGGGAAGGACAAAAATAAGGAAGAACAAAAAGGGATGTCAAATGTTACATTCAATTTCGGTCTGTAAATTTAGTGGGGCGCCAAATTGACCATAAACTAGGGGTTGCCAAATTAGGTTAAATGAAGGTAATCAAATTGACTTGATACTCAGGGCATCAAATTTGACCCGAAGAAAAGGGGGCGCCAATTGACCTTAAAATTATGGGGCGCCAATTGTCTCAAACCTAAGGTTGTCAATAGCATTTGGTCCAGTGCCATTCTGGTCAAATAGCCATTTTGGCGAATAGCACTGTGTTCAATGCCACTGTGTCAATAGCACTTGGTCCAATTGCCATTTAGTCAATAGCACTTCGTGTAAGTTTATTTATTTATTATTTATTTTTTTACGGGGGGCCTCTTGGATCCGCGCCTGCCCAACAGTTACGCTTGTTGGACCAAATGGCTATTGGACCAAATGGCTATGACCAAAATGGCTTTGGCCAACTGGCACTTGGACCATGGCTCTGGACCAAATGGCTATTGGACAAATTTGGTAATTGGACAAATGCTAGTTTGGACCAATGGCAATTGCGAACCAAAATGGATATTGGACCAAATGGTATTGCGACCAATGACTATATTACTAATGGCAATTGGCGATTGGGCATTAGACGAGTGGCTTATGGACAAATGGCATTGAACGTAGTGGCAAGGTACCAGGAAAGTGGTTTTATAGTTGTATTGTCGTCCACCTAAAAACGGAAGAATTTTGAAAAACGTCTATTGTTAAGGGGCATTCATGTTAGCATTTAATAGAAGAACAGGAGTTATCGTTTTGCAACCTTTTTACCATTTTTCTTCTGGAGGGGGGGGGGGTGGGAGTGAGCGGTGTCAGTCTCCTGGGTCCAGTTATAGACATCGTTTCAAATTTCTGTTTATTGACAAACACACACAGATTTGGTGAAAATATGCCAAAGCAAAGCTGCTGATCGAAATCGATAACTACTAAAATAATTTCTACGCCTAGTTTGATCTGTGAAATACCTACGTTTTATTGTGCTAATATTAACTTCAAGAAGACAAGCAATGGTCTGTGCATAAGATCACATGAAATTGAAAGCAAGGAGCGGGAACATACGAGGTCAAATGGTTGGGGTTTTAATAATCATCATCGCGTAAAGCGCTCTACTCGGAACATTAATTGGGACATCTCTTATCATGAGCATTGCCTAACGATTTGAAGATTCTTCCTCGAGTATATAGATTGAGATTTACTGGAGGATCTTCTATAGAACTTACCCCCCCCACATCCAAGATTTGCTACTTAGAAAGCGTATCAACATTCATTCTTAATTGTTTTGATGATTTTGATATTTGCGGTTATACGATGGAAACTGTTTTATATGTCATTTTGATCAAGAATAATGAATAAATTATTTCCATCGTAATTTGCATGAATCAAAATTCAAGAATAAGTGCAATCTTAGGTAGAAAACATTTTGTTTCTGGTATGCTTACTGCCACTGTTTTTCACGAAAAAGTAGGAGGAGGTGAGGGTCGTAATGGCCATAAATTTTGCGAGCTAACAGGAAGAGAAAATGCATTGTTGTTGTTGGTGTGTTGTTCTGTGTTTTTTTTTTCCCTGTTTTGCCTCTGTAATCCCTTTTTTTTTGTTTAAGATATGCGAGTCGGATCAGGCTTACGTCATAATTTATACGTATAGAATATTAACAGCAAGTTGAGCCAAATTAAGGGGAGAGAGCGAGTGTAAAAGCGCCAGTCACGATGCACGATGCATGGTCAACGTACGTATACGCTTTGTGTGCGTTAACTCATAGCGTCAAGCGCGCTAGTCAACGCAGTGCATTCGGTTTGCGTATTTCATAAAACGGTGTGGTCTAGTATTATACGCTCTGGTAACGCGATGTCCGCAATTATCACAAAATCAATGGCGCTAGTATGTGGTGCCGATAACGGTTGGAGGGGAAAGTGGAACGAGCAGGAGGCCCTTCCCCATTCGTTGTCGTACTGGACATCTAATAAAATCGTTTCGTACCCCCAAACTATTGGATAGACATACTTTCCATCAACACATCAGTGACATGGTGATTGTTTTTTTACGCCATATTTGTGCAATTCATATTTATTATTTTCAAAATTACGCGTTTTATATCCATTGTTGGGTTTCTTTTGAATATACTGGCTTCTATGGAGAGACGAAAATTAACGTGTAATGCGATACGATGTAATATATGTGATAGAGATTTCTAAGGCGGTCCAGATTGCATAACTCGTGCTGTATCGAACTTGTTTATGAGAAAAATAATCGAAGATAAATTCCGATCAAAGTCTTCAAAAATTATCCGTACAGATGAAACACATACAAGTAAGCTTTTCCTCACCGGAAATGATAAATCTTTAAGCATGGTGTTAAATTTGGGGGCAATCCGTTACAGGTGAATAATGAGTCAGTATAAAACAGTTCGTGATGATTTGAGAAATGTTAACACGATTTATTTAACATGTGGATAATACTATAATGATAGCTAGCCTCATCGGTATACGTAAAACGAATTCTTATATTCTGTTTTATTTTCCTTTGTTTCTTGTTTCTTAATACGGGTTATCCCTGTCACTAATTGAAATCTGTTATAAAGGGGGGGGGTCTTATACACAAAACATACTTATAAAAATTACCGTACGTGCAGAAACGAGATATAAAATCAACTGTCCCCACTCTCGTAAAACTTGTAACTCTTTGTTTATAAATCGACATTACCTTTTGATCTATCTTGTAATTGGAAATATAATTTTGGTTGATTTGACTACACATATAACCGATATTTCAAATTGAATTTGATTACACATTCCAATATTGATATTCCTACATCAAAACTTGGAAAGGTTATAACCGTGCAAATTCAATTTTACCACTACTTTCACTTATAACAAAGTTATTTTTAAAACTTGAATTCGCGTGGGTTCGGTTTCGAAACTTCTTTCCTTTTTTAATGATAACACTTTTAGATGACTTTAACTCTTGGGGCTGGCGCTAACCAGAATTTACATATAATACGTACTACACGTTTATTAACATGTTCCATACAGTTTCCAAATTATCGTTGGTATCCAACTGGTTGATTTGATTGTTGTATATGTACTAAAAAAAAATCATCGTTATTCATGTTGGCCTTTAAAAAAAAAAAGTTAATTATCTATAGAGATAACAAACTCAAACTTGAAGATTATCAGGGTACAGGAAAATATCTCATTACAATTTTTTTAAAATATTATTTAACATGACAAATGGGCCTCTATATTCCGGGGTTACGAACCTGCAAATGTAGAAAAGTGTGTTTCGAAATAACGAAACTTCGGAATAAGAAGAAGTCGCCTTCATGTCCCCTTATAAAAGAGCTTCACCATTATTCATAAGTACTCGGTGATATATATATAAGACAGATATAGATATGCCTTTGAGTGTATCTTCATTAACCTTGGTTCGCCCTCTAACACGATGACATTATGTCTTGATAGAAGGGCGTTCATGTCTGGTTAATACGGGAAATGAATGCGGTCGCCATTTGATGTACTGGGATCAATCATGTATACATTACACCTTCCTTGACGTCTTCATACCTCTATTATGTGACCTACATGTCTCTTTCTCTCTCTCTCTCTCTATCTTTCTCTCTCTCTCTCTCTCTCTCTCTCTCTTTCTCTATCTCTTTCTCATATTCTGTCATGTTTTCCCTTCATCTAGTATGTATTCTTTTCTTTGTTCAGTCCTATAATACTCCCTAGTCTTGTGCGCCCCCTCCGTAATTCATGTAGCTCATTTTCACCCCAATGTTTTCATTATCTTTACTTTCTCTCCATAGCTACCCCTATTCAGCCCTCCCCCCTCTCTCTCTCATTTATTCTATCCCTCTATCTGTATTTTATCTCATAATATAATGAAGGCTCTGTCAGCATGGTCATGATTAATCGAATCAATCTTGCTCCTCCTTATGACCTTGAATGAGGATGTATTTAAAGCTGATAGAGATCATGATTGTCATGCCAGCAAAGATTATTATTTAATATATCTTTTTCGCATCCACCTATCTCTCTATCTATCTTTTTCCCATCATATTATATTTTCCCTGTTTTCTCTTCATATTTATTCAATCATAACTCGTTCACACACTCCATTGTCCATGTTTCTTTCATACTTCGGGAACGATTAACCTCTTCGTCACGTCCAAATGACGCACTGGTTTTTGGCTTTTGTTATCTTTTCTTTATACATCAAAATCCACATAATCATTTAAATTTCACATAATCAGGACAGGAGCATTTCTGAAACTTTGGTATTTATTCATATTATATTTATGTAAAATTTAATGATTTAGCCTAAAAAATCAGCCACTATTTGATTCATTGTTAGGCTAATGTATAGCGTTTAGTTCAGGGCTGAAGCAAATCATTAAAATTACGATTAACTCTTTGCTTGCCAAGTTCGACTATAGTCACAATTGTACTTATTAACTATACAATCGTAATAATTTGTTTTCTCTGTAATGGCTGGGCTAAAAGATCTGAAAATCACTGATAATGCTAGGACCGGGTCTGCAGCATAATTCTCGCAGTTCATACTGAGCAAATATTGTTATACAATTTTTAATAATTAAAGAGAAAAGTCTTCCTTTTCATGCTTAAAAATTAGTGTGGCGTGCAAAGAGTTAAGTGTTAAACATTGACCAGGTATCCGAAGCCCCTATGGTGGAACCGTTCTCAACATCAATATGTTTTCCACACATGCTAGTGATACATTATTAATGTAGTTTAATTAAATTAAAGGGTTTAATTAAATTAACTGCACAAAGTAGGAAATAGAATTCCTATTAATGAAAATGTTTTCCCAAAGCACGCCCGTCGTCGTTTCGTTTTAAATTGAATGAACGAATCGGGAAATTGGTGAATGAAATTGATAATTGAATGAAAATATGGTGTATACGTTTGCACCGAACAAAAATGTTAGTGCCGATAAATGAAATTGAGTACACCAAACGAAAATTTGCGTGCACGTAAATGAAATGCCTTGCTCGAATTGAAAATTTGTGTGATCCAACCGGCACGAAAGCGGCAGCTGCGTGAATTTGAATGCACATAAATGAAATAGAGTGAGAAAATGATGAACTTGAACGGGAGAACCTATATTATCATTATACAGAGTGAGTCAATAAAGATGTCCCGTCGTTTTGAAGTAAAAAGTATGAACATTTAATCATGGGTTTCATATTATGTCTTGGTAGAGTTATCCTCCAAGCATATGCTGGTACCATTTTCATTTGGATCTTTGCACGCATGACTGAATAACATACAATCTTCAGAAGATGGTACGATCGCAATTGCGCCAAGTGGCTTGGTGAAGAATAAACAAATTGAGATTTTATTATGTGCACGCACGAAGACAAACACCTACACGTACCCTCATTTAAACCTACACAAATCACATACACACCCACATCCTCACCATACACCCCACATACACCCTCTACACACACAAACACCACACATACCCTATCTCATCCATACCAGCACACACACATACACACACCCTCACCAAACACACCCGCACACATACAAACACACACACCCTCACTCACACTCACAAACGGTTGTTAAGGAATTACTACGTAATGGTCTTGGTAACCAAGATGTCAAATGGGATTTTTTTTTTTTATTTATTTTTTTTTTTTACTGTGAATTGTTTTTAACTGGGTGTGTGGATGCGTGTATGATGATGAGCGTTTGTTTGAGGTAAGATGGGTGTGTGTATGTTTGTGTGTGTGTGTGTGTGTGTGTGTGTGTGTGTTTGAGAGAGAGAGGGTATGTGGGTAGGTGTGAACACATATTCTGTCAACATTTGATTTTAATCTTCATCCAGTCACTTGGCAAGGGTGAGATTTTACCGTCTTCAGAAGATTGTCTGGTATTCAATCATGTGTGCAAAGATCCCAATGAAAATGGTTCCAACATATGTTAGGAGGATGACTCTACAAAGATACATCATAAAAATCATGATTAAAAATTCATACTTTTCACAAGACAACTTAAAAATGATGGGAAATTAATTTTGACTAACGTTTTTTAATGGCTTTCAATTAGATAAATGAGATAGGTACATAAGGAGTTGGTTAAGCTGTGACGCTCATTGTCAACTCTCTGCATCAGCTCTGTCTACAAACTCACCCCGATCGGACATATTTTTTTTTTATTATTATTATTATAATTGTATTTATTTTTTTTTTTTTTGAGAGAGAGAGATAGCAAGGAAAAAAATTTGAATGTGTTATTATTTTGGGTGTTTTGTTTGTATACTTATGAATACATAAATATAAAACAAATGTTATTAGTAGCAATGGCGAATGCGAGGGTAGACTAAATGTTTAAGGCGGTCACACCAAGGCCTACTTACAGACAAGATAAGTGTATAATGAATGCAGGTCTTGAGGCCCCTGGAGTTCTAATTTGCAAATTGATTCTCGATCTCCAGGTTTAACCACAGTCAATTGTATAATGAGAACTACCAGTTACTTTTTTTTAAACGTGTTACATTTGTTTTCTTTAGTTTTCATTTTCTGTTTGTATATAACTTTTTCGAGTTTTTAGTCATCTTTTTTTTTTTGTTATAATATTTTGATTTTGAGTTATTTTTGTTTGTTTATTTCTTTCGAATTTAAAGATAATTGATAAATATAAATCGAAATTGAAAAAAAAAAAGTTACACACGTTTAGAAAGATGGTAATATCATAGCATGTTTGTCCCTTATTGCAATGTTACTTCAAATTGTCGGGGTATCATTTTTGTTTATATTTTTTCTCCTAAATATGAACGTCTTGCTAGCTCCTACATGAAGTCTAAGTGACGTCGAATACCCTACATACCAATAAAGTAGAAAAAGCATGGATTCAGGAAATCCTCCCGTGGCTGTTTATTGTAATATCCAAAAAGTGGGACATACTTATGCATGGAACGTTTTGTACATTGTATAATTATTTGAAGGATTAATGTATACAATCAAGATTAAAGTACACAGTTGTCAAACTTCCTGCTCATAATCAATATAGTATAATTTGACAAGAATTCAGAAAAAAATATGATAGAACTTCATAAATAGGAAATTCGTTAAGTTGCGAGAATAATGAACCCTTCTTTTCATTTTGTTGGTGTAAGTTTGATGATAATGAAAAGGTTTTGTTTTGTTATGTTAATTGTTACTTTTCATTTGTTATATACAGCATAATATTTACTTGTTCTCTCTCTCTCTCTCTCTCTCTTCTCCTTTTGATTCCAATTTGCATAATATCTGTTATTCTTTCTTTCTTTGAGCTTGAGGAAATGACGGTCAATCAAGGATAACGCATTTATAAGAAATATAACAAAACAAAAACAAAGATAATAAAAATGAACCACCCAAATCATAAATTGATTAGCCATTACTTTTTGATGGCATTTCTTGCTGCAGTAAGGACAAATTCATGTTTTTGTTGAAACCCCTCCACCATCCGAAAAGAAGTCTTTTGCCAACGCAAAGATTATTTACATGTATTTTCTGTTATTTCTCTTTGTTCTAATTAAGAAGTTGCTTATTTGTAAACTCGATATTGTTCCATTATTTTGTTTTTATCATTTCTTCTCTGTTATTGATTTTCTATTCATGACTCATTTCTCGTGTTTCATCTCGTAATCTAGTTCTCTTTTCTAAACTTTCGTCCAATCTTCAATCTCTTTAATCCTCGCCTCTCCTCTGTATGTCACATAATATGTAATTATATATGTTATCATGGTATACACGAGTTCAGCTCGTTATGTTGAAGTAAACAATAGGTAGGAATTATATCCCATATATTGAAGACGTAAAACAAAACACGTCTCAGATCTGTCCTGAATATTCTAATAAAGACACAGAAATTTGATCAAAACTAGATCTGTCATTTTCTCCTGGGATCTTGAGAGAAGAATTAATCAGGAAAGTTGGGAAATAAAATGGCTAGATGTTTGTGATTAGTTTCGATCTATCGAATCTTGAAGTAAAGTAAGGATATCAATTCTCTCACGTTACAACATTCAATATGATACGAGTGATATATACCTGAAACAGATGTCTATTTGAAACTACTTTATTTTCTTCCTGAATGTATTAGTTTTCGTTGTTCCTGCGTAGGCACGCAGCTGAAGAAATAGCTGATTACCCTTGTTTTCTTCTATTGTTCTTCTTCTGTTTATTTTTTTGCCGGTTCTAAAGTTTTTAATTCATGAGTGGGTGTCGAACAAGTTCCTTGTCATTTTTTTTCTCGAATATTACGTAAATCTTGGTCACTCTTGATATCAGAATAAAGAAGATAAAGACTGAATATTATATCTGCTGCGAAGACACAACAGATTAATAATATCCCAAATTGAGTCTTTAGCAGCTAACCATTCGCTGTCTAATACCGATCGGGTAATTTTTGAGCACCTATAACTAACGTACCAATGTTCCAAATTTGAATACAGTAATATTAAATCTATTCAATACAATTTCGTCTCATGTGAATGGTCAGGCCTACAGCTCGACACAAAAGTGTGTAATTTCATGTTTAGGATGGTGAGGTCAAAGGTCATCAAGGGTAAAAGGTCAAGTGAAATGAGTGACATGCATAATTTTTCTTACAGTATTTACGTAACGTTATTTCTGCATCAGTGATTAGTGGGCATGCAATATGTTTGTTGATGAGGATGTGAGGTCAAAGGTCATTTGGGGTCAAAATCAAAGTGCATGTCACTTCAGTGGGTAATACCACATGGTTAGGTATGATTTTTCATGCAGATAATAACCATATTTATCATGACAATACTAGAGAGCGTCTGATCAAAACAAAATGAATACAATAATGTTTGTGAGATTTTAACAAAGTCGTACGTGCACCACCGCCCTAATGCATCCCATCGGTTATTGACCTGGAAAATTTACTTGAAATTTGTAGAGTACATCACTAAAGAGAGTAATCATCTGAGACATATTAGCAATAGCCATAAGCCAGTCCCATCTCAGAAATAAAATCAAAATCTATTTTTCATTTGAACATAATCTGTTCCATTATAGTCCGCCTAATGGGTGCCGTATAGTGTATTCTTATCCTTCTTTTGTTAATGGGCCGTATTAAATATCACAGACCATCTTCTCAAAAACTTGGTCAAAGTGAATAAAGTTCCCTTTATAATATTTTTAATGCATTGTTTGCAGATAGTATGATGCAAGACGGTAAAAAAAAAAAAAAAAAAAAAAAAATATCGCAAGCATGAGGAAATTAAAAAAAAAAAAGTGATGTAAACCGCTGCTATAGTATTTAAGGGGTGTTTGATTTTCGCGATATGAAAATTAAATTTACTCTTTCACTAATGCGGTAGGCAAAATTGCAACAAAAAAAAAATGAGGATAATCGGTCTTTTAATATCAGAGATATTTCACCAATAGTCAAATCATACTTGGGTAATGCTCAGATAACACTCAGGTCTGTCCTGTGAACTAATGCATTTTGTATCATTGCCAAGGCATCAAAGCCAAACGTTAATTTGTTTTCAGACTTTCTTGACACATGCAACATCATATAGTTCCTTGCACTCCACATAGTTAACCATTTAAATTAATGTAGAATTCAATTTGAAGCTAACTTTCTATTCGTGCTTGAAAAAAAAAGTTATGTTCAGAGCATTATAAACCGAAAGGGATGCACAACCAAATATTCAGAAACTAATGTTATGCGATTTTTTGTTTATTGGCTTCGCGTCTGTAGTCATTAGAGAAGAAGACATAGATCTCAGAGGTTACATAAGGGCATATTGAAAATATTGCCCCTTCATTTCTCTCTTAGAGAAGTTTTCTTAAAAAGTGCTATACGCATTAGAGATAATGGGAGGGGAAATTAGGCATATTATCCATTCGGAGATTCAATTACTCTTTTCAGTTTTGCCTTCTCAGTAGTAGGAAGAGAAAATATGACGTCTGTGTTTTAGCTTGTTATCTAGCTTTTAGAGGGCGCGTTGTGGATTAGGTTTTCACCAAGTTTCATTGCATGGGAGACTTTTTCAAGCTTTGCCTTAAAACATGTTTATTGCTTCATAATGTTTAATGGTATTTTGAAAACGAGTGACAATGTTTATAATAATGTCTTTATTAAAAATTTCAGTGTCATTATTTCTACCCCCCCCCAAAAAAAAGAAAAATATGTTATGATCATGCTTTTGACGGATCTCTTGACAGATATACGATGCGAGAAGTTTCTATGTGTTATTTTTTTAACACTAATCACAGTTACATCGATATTTATTATACATATTACCGTAATTACTATGGATGTGATAGAATCAATATTTTGACATGTATAAATTTAGAATAATGATTATATATTTTCGCAATCGAATTTATTACCTTGACGTTACTATTTACCTTCCAATATATTACTAGCCCTCCATAATGAGTCTCCATGGCATTGTACCCCGTGTACTACTCAGTGATTGCGCTACAATCAGTTTCAGAGAATGTAGTACATTCCTAGTTTTATTGTTCATGACTTTCTAATTAATCAGGTTTTATGCGATGAAAGGTCGAATATCGACCTCTTTGAATTTATTCGTTCCGATTCCATTTTCTATTTATCCGCCCTTTCTGAGTGTGGGTGGGTTAACAATCACTGAATCGTTTTCCCCATGCATGCATTGGAGTATGTATATAAACGATTTTACTCCAAAAGGCGGTAATTCCATTTTTGTGTCAATTCTGAGAAAAGGCATTTGTGTGCGAATTTTGTTACAGGTGACTATTAAGATAGTATTTTATTATTGATATTTTGTAATAATTGCCCTGGAATTTAGGTTTTCATATAGAGCTTGTTTCCAAAAGGAATAAATCCACTTTTGATGAAAATTCGAGTGATTGATATCAGAACATTTTCAGGTACGTACCCATATGTGAGCAAAATAACTTACTAAATTTGATTGCACTTCCAGAAATTGCAACGTTTAATTTAAATTTCCATAGACGCCTGTACAAAATCCGACAAAGAAAAGTCATTACTCTGAAGTTACAAAAGTGGATTTGTCCCTTTGGAAAACAAGCTCTTCCAGCTTATCCAGGCTGACAAACGTGGTATCAATAACTCAATTTTCTCAAAAGTGGATTTGGCTCCTTTTGGATCGAACCTTTAATTATGTTTGGGGCCAATGATTAAGAAACAACTGTGAAACAGACATGTTTAGGTTGCCCCCAACGTCGTAGTTCAATAGTGTATTCGCGGACGTAATCAATGTATCGTTACTATTATTATCATCATTCATTAATCATCATTATTATTGATATTTATTATTATGATTCGCTAGTAGAAGAGTAGTAGTAGTAGTAGTAGTAGTAGTATAGTAGTAAGTAGTAGTAGTGTAGAGTAGAGTAGAGTAGAAGTAGTGGTAGTAATTACAACTATAAATTATAATCATACTCATCATCATCTATTTAAAATACATTTATTTGCCCTGTACTAACTCCAATTCAACCTGTTGCTGACTGTTATGGTTTTGCCGCCTGACTCTTGATGAAGAAGGACGTGGGAACAATTCACTCATTTTAGTCTGTATTGAGAGGGGCAAGTATTGTGGCTGCAAATAAAGAAAAAATGCGCCCCTGTGTTTGCAATATTTGAGGTGAGACGCGAACTGCTCTCCCTTTATGGCTTCGTTTCGGTAGTAATTGCACCCGCCTAATTCAAATCAAGGCTCGGATCTTTCACAAGATGTTCGTAAGCCCGTAACTTTGACGAACGACTAGGAACAATAAAAAAAACCAAATGGGAAGGTTTTATTGTTTCAAAGTAAATTAAATCATGACCATAAAAATTGAATTGTTGGAGATTGTTTCAGTTATTACGGTAAGCTGATTGCATGTATCTACAAAAAGATGATTGCATTTTTTGTATAAATACGGTCTTAGATTATGGGGGCATATTGACACCGGCTTGCTTGAGACATTTGCATTTTTCTTAATGTTTTTTTTGTTTTCTATGACCTTTCTTAAATAAAATCAGATAATATGGATCATACTCTTTTTTACCTGTCCCACGAAGGGTTTCCCTTTAATCACAAAACCTAACTAAAATATCAAAATGAAGATTAACTGAGATTTTAAAATGTTTTAATGTGACGGATATGTTTCGACAGCATTTATTGAAAATTTAAATAGAATATAGAAAGAGGAAGAACTTATTGCATCCGACTTGGCTATTCTTATGTTACATTGTGATTCAAGTTGTACGTAACTTTACGAACGCTTGTGCAACAGGACCCTGGAGTATTTTGGAATGATTAAGGTGAACACTTTCGCACTTCCACCGCCACAGTTTGCCATCGCGTCCACACCACAAACTCATCAAAACCTACCACTGATGCCATTCATGGGTAAGTAATAAAGTTTGCTTAGTGTCCTAGATGTGATTTGTATTGACTTGTGTCACGCTTCTGAAACCATCTTTTCTCTCTTTCTCTGCTTGTTTATAATCTCTACCATCTATAATCGACATATTTTTTTCTCTCATTTCTTCTCTTCTCTGTCTGTTATCTCTCTCTCTTCTCTCTCCTCTCACTCACTTTATTTTATCCAACAATATTGAGAGCGGATTGTGGGATCAAGGGACAGGGGAGAGTCGGAATAAAGATGTTATGGTTTTGATATTGTAAACTAGTTACAATAACAAAACAGTCGTACAACTTTGCTCACTCATTAGGAATCACCAATTATTACAGTTCTGAAAGATTATAACAGTCGGTACTTGTTAATTTTTAATACGAGAGCTAGTAACGCATGCATGTGTTCATTTTCTTTTTTAGTGGGGGCGGCAGGTCGAACCTTTGATTTTTCTTCTTTTCTTTTGTTGTTGTTGGTAAAAAGGCTTTGTATTATAACATGATTGATTATTAGAATAATAAAAGAAAAATTTTCACATTGTATGACATTTAGGTCTGCTACGAAAATCAGTCAATGTGTAAGGGTCCTCACAAATGCATGGAAAAAGCTTCCAATCTTCAAAAGATACCAATTTGGCATCTTCCTCTTAAGAAATTAGGGTCTATATTATGAGATTATTTATTATTTAAGAAATGTAACCTGACACTTTAATAACTTAATAACTAAATGTATTAAAGAATTCCCTTTTTTTAATCAACATTTATCTGTAAAGGTCCTATTTTTCATTCGTAAGGGTTGGCGGCTAAGTCCTTTTATCTAGCCTGGTGGTCTGATGACTCGTAAATTGTGTATCATCGTTTCAGTCTCACACCATATGTTTAACTAACGAGGATACCATTGACATAGGGGTTCTTGTCTATGAATGTACCGTTCGTTGACAAAATATACTCCAGGCGATTATATACAGCAACAGATTAATACGGCATGTGCTTGGTTACTCATGACGATGTTAAGATCAATTTCACCATTTGCATTAGCCTTAAAGACAGACATTGACTTGAAAGGCATCACAACCCCTAAAATTAGCTTGTTGCATCGTCTTGAAGCGTTGAGACGATCACCCCTTCCAGAATTGCACTCAATCAGGAATTCTCCGGAGGTACCTTTGTTCACTCTGTACCTCTAATCTGAAATAACTGGACAAAGACATTCCGGGTGTACACGGACGAACACAGCAAGACACGAGGTAAAATACACCCCTAGACAGTAGGTGTGTTCTGAGTGACATTGTTCAGTGTTCGTCCTGTGTTCATCCTTGTTTATGGGCAATCTGAATTTGCCTCCGTACGTACACACCACACCGAATGCCCCAGATTTAAGTGTGAACTGAAGGTTGCATGAGTCTTACCCTGTGTGGATAGGATTTCATTCTTGTGTTTCTTCCAGAAAGAGTTGGTGTGGTCTCCGAGGACGTTCGTGTTTGGCATCTAAAGGGGCTATACTGTAACTAGCAGTATCAGGACATACCTCCCGGCACTCATCCCGGACAACTACCTGGCAACAATCCAATGGACATTCATTTACCTCTCCCTCCCCCAAAGACAATTAACTGGCCACCAAGATAATTACATCCCTCAGACATTTTACCCTTGGACAATTTATCCTGGACAACTATTTTCTCGAAAATGAGCCACATGGACAATGTCTTGGAAACCTAAGTAATTAGCATAAAACAAACCCTTTCGAACTGTACATAAAAAGGTCTCTCTACTATATAGGGGAGACCGGGGATGGAGTACCGGTGTTCAGTTGTTACAGTTCTCAGTGTGCTACGGTTGGACAGAGAGTTCGTGCCTAATTGCATCTGTTACAGCCCTACACATAGCTGTTTGATGAAATGCGGGTCGTGAGGTTTCTCCTTTGTTTTATTGAAGAATAAATTCAACAAAAAACATATTTTACATTTCAAGTGATTTTGAGACAAAAATTAAATTTGTAATAGTTCTTACAACTGAAGGCACATGATTGATAGTCTGGTATTGTGGAATATAGTTACATGTATGTCACTAATATACCCTGAGCCATACCCTGTTTATTCTGCCTCATGGGCTGTGCTTACATATTGATTTTATGTGTAAAAGCACCCTGGGGCAGTGTTACAACACTACCCCATGTCGATGTAAAACCTACCCCAATTAACATTACACATTACAGTAATTTGTTTCAATTTTTCAGGTGTTAATATTTTGAGAAATTTGCTATTATTCTTTAGTCTATTATAGATCTCTACTTGATCTACTGTTACGATACCAAGGAAACTAGAAAGTTAAATAAAAGTACGTTACCAGATTTACACATAACAATTAACCCGTATGTTTACATCAGTAACAATTACCCCCGTATGGTTTTGTAACAACTACTTTTCACATTATAGATACTTATTTTGTCTCTTCTTAATTAGTTCACATCAGTCTGTTAACAACCACTTCTGTATCACAATGTGCAACTTTTTATTGTTTATTGTTTTGTCAATTATGTTAAATCCATGGTGTAAATGTGAAATTATCCTGTACTGGACATATATAATGAATGAGATGAAAATGATAATGAAATTAGTGTTTACATGTTTTCAAGTTTTATGTGCCTCTGGTTTTAGCCACATAATAGGCTAACTTCATACCCAATGGAGGGTGTGAGTACTTTCAGTTAGAATTACTGGCCCAAATGTGAATTTTTGTAACGTACATCCCGGTCTCCTACAACCACCACTGCGTTTAAGCTTTGTTTAACTGTCAATTCGATAAAATCAGTCTGCAATTGTCAAAATCCCAACGCAAAAATTCAAGATATTCTATATTGTGAAGCTGACAAAAACGTTTGCAATTTGCACATTAAAACTTTAAAACAAATACAGAACATTTTAGTGAGTTACGTGGTTTAATCGTTTCTTACTAACTACAGGCCGACTTACGTAGAGACATAGTCATACCAGTTCCAAAAGAGTCCTACTAATAAATGGTCAGAAGGGGTTGCCACAAGAGTCTCTCCTGCA
>CALNVZ010000674.1:32843349-32856775 GCA_940671915.1 Paracentrotus lividus
AAATGACCGAATTGACTAGCATTTAATTCTGCTCAGGTTTTTCAACATTGGACATTGTGTTTAAATTCGAATCATGTATTTCAACATCATACTGTTCCTTCCTTTCTTTTGCTGATATGTTGGCATAAGTAGCCCCGACCAAGTAAACATTACGTTTTTATTGTGATTCAGCAAAACAACAAATTTAAACTTGGGGAAAAAAAATTATCAACTAATGTTTCTCAAGGTTTCCTCCCCAAAGTGTTATAATCTCTTAGACGTCTCCGCGATGGAAACAATATCGGATACGTCTATAGTCTCCGGGTGTCTATTCGATACCACCCTTAGTGTAATGTAGAGTCAAAACGGTATCGCTTGTCAAATAATGTTCTGTACTATTCTATAATACATCCCTTTAAAAAAATCTAACCTCCCATAAAGAAATAGGATTACATTTCTAATCAGCATTAAGGGTGGTATCTCACTTCGCGGAAACTAATTTGAAACAAATTTGAGACGGATTTGTCAGCATGGCTTTACCATTCCCAAGTTTCAGAGACGTCTCTAGTAGCGCAAACGATTCCGTCGCGGAGATGTCTCCGCGACAAAATAGAAAATTTCGTCTCCGCGACGGATAAAAGTATTACAGACGTCTCCAATATTGCGGAGACGTCTCGGGGACGTCTCCTGAATTTTGGAGACGGATTTTTAAAAATAAATTATCGCGGAGACGTCTCGGAGACGTCTGTAATACTTTTTATACGTCGCGGAGGCGAAATTTTCTATTCTGTCGCCGAGACGTCTCCGCGAAGTGAGATACCACCCTGACCAAACTATCACACACAAAAGGAATGTGCCTTGGACCATAAGAACCTACTACATTCTTTGATCTTACGTAATCTACTGTCCCTCGTGTACATTATCATGAATCATTCGTTGTATTCGTTTGAATGAAAGACTTTAAAAAGTTTCTTGACTAATGAAGTAGACAGGTCCAATGAGGTTTTTTTTTTCCGTCACGGAGAGGTCTCCGATACTTCTTTTCTTCTTTGTTTATGTCTCCGCGACTAATTTCAAAACCGTCTAAAACCCGTCTCAAGGTAGTCCCAGTCCTTCTCAGGGCAAGTGATGATATAACAACATAAGCCATAATAAATGAGTTCACCTAATGCATTTGTGATGGCCTACTGAAGGAAAAATGCATGTTTCCAAATTAATTCCTACATAATTTCGACTCAAAAACATAAATGATTGCGTTTTATGTTTACATAATATGGAGAGGAAAATTGCACTGCAAAAGATGTGATCATTTATTTGTTTAGAAAAAAAAAAGATTAATAACAAAACAACAACAACAACAACAAAAGAAAGAAAAGATAGAAAAAAAATCTTTCATTTAAAGCTTCTTGTTCCGATTTCTTTATTTTGTCAACAGAACTCGTGGCCTGCTCTTGAGAGCTCTTTCAACAAGAATCGGGTGTTTGTATACATGCTTCGAACGACTCTCTCAGCTTCTGAAAAACAATTTGAAAAGAATATAAAAGGCCAACGTTGAAACTTATGAAAGAACATTCTTTGTATGAATAGAGCAACGAAAAATCATTCATAAGATGAACGTATCTTGGAATGTTCATCTTTTTAACTTCTGAAATAACATTCTTTGTATTAATAGAGCAACGAAAATGAACGTACCTTGGAATGTTCATCTTTTTAACTTCTGAAAAAACATTCTTTGTATGAATAGAGCAACGAAAAAGCATTCATAAGATGAACGTACCTTGGAATGTTCATCTTTTTAACTTCTGAAAGAACATTCTTTGTATAAATAGAGCAACGAAAAAGCATTCATAAGATGAACGTACCTTGGAATGTTCATCTTTTTAACTTCTGAAATAACATTCTTTGTATGAATAGAGCAACGAAAAAGCATTCATAAGACGAACGTACCTTGGAATGTTCATCTTTTTAACTTCTGAAAGAACATTCTTTGTATGAATAGAGCAACGAAAAACCATTCATAAGACGAACGTACCTTGGAATGTTCATCTTTTTAACTTCTGAAAGAACATTCTTTGCATGAATAGAGCAACGAAAAAGCATTCATAAGATGACCGTACCTTGGAATTTTCATCTTTTTAACTTCTTAAAGAACATTCTTTGTATGAATAGAGCAACGAAAAAGCATTCACAAGACGAACGTACCTTGGAATGTTCATCTTTCTAACTTCTGAAAGAACATTCTTTGTATGAATAGAGCAACGAAAAAGCATTCATAAGATGAACGTACCTTGGAATGTTCATCTTTCTAACTTCTGAAAGAACATTCTTTGTATGAATAGAGCAACGAAAAAGCATTCATAAGATGAACGTACCTTGGAATCTTCATCTTTTTAACTTCTGAAGAACATTCTTTGTATGAATAGAGCAACGAAAAATGAACGTACCTTGGAATGTTCCTCCTTATAGCTTTTGAGAGAATTGTATTTATAAATGAAGTAAGGCCTACCTTGGAATTTTCATTGCTATAGGTAGCCTTCTTTTGATTTAGTGACTGCCATCGACCTTTCGTTTTTTGTTAACTTCTAGAAAAAGGGGTAGCCAATAGGGAAGACCGGGGACAAATGTAACACGGGGCAATTGTAACAGGCGCTCCCATTCCTAGCAGAAACAAGCTATAAACTTAAAATTTGTACAGAACATGCGTATTACATCGCTCCACATGCTGTATGAGTGTTAGCAGATTTAACGGTTCGTGGAACTTTCTACAGCAGAAAAACCGTTTTTTGAGCAGGAAAATAATATTTCACATTACCCATTGTTTTTCTTCTGGACAAATATGTGGATGAGCTACGGCTGTCATTTTTATATATTTAGAAATTATGTTCTTACGCCATATTTTGCTAACGTTTTAACGATGAATACCTAAGCTAAGGTAGAAAAAAATCTCTCCAAATATGGTCGCCTCTGTCAGGGGCAATTGTAACAAGCTGTTACAATTGCCCCTAACCTTACTGCGGCAGCCCGTACACGAAGTGTACGGGCTGCGAGTTATTAGCATCAAAACACCAGGTGCCTTCTCTTTTCCAGACAAAAATGTCAAAATTATGGAATAAATTTTAGATGGACAAACCTATTTAATTTATTAGTTTATGTTCTTACAATAATAGCCGGATGTCTATCCTCATTTTTTATGATGATAATAAAGCAAAAAATGGCATCAGAATTGCTGTTACAGTGTAGTTAAATGAGTCACATTCGCGGTGATTAGTTTGCAACACGCATGCGCGACATCGGCAGCAGCTATACTCTACACGCTAGTATTTTGACAGAGATCGGAGGAGACTCTGAAATGGACTGGAAAATACAAGATTTCTTCAAATGCACACAATATTTTAGGAATATCTGAATTGCATCTAGTCTTTTTAGGTTAGGGACATTAAATGAATTATATTTTTGCAATATTTTACCGATTCTTAGTGGTATTTTTAACCATTCCAAATCGCACTTTAAAAATTTTGAAGGGTTTCTTTCAGGACGCTGCCACTTCGTGGTAGCGTCCCGGGGCTACCCCTTAAGGACCATTTCTGTTAAAGTAACTCCCGTAGGAACTCGCGCAGCTTTCCGCTGCTTCAACACCAAGCTAATATATAACCAATGAGGGGCCACGGAGCGTTTTTGAAACGGTGGAGGGGCTGAGCGGCAAGGGGGTAGGGGGGGGGGGCTGAACAGGCTAAAAATCACAAATGTATGGTCCTTTGTCCGTTTTTGTACACGTTTGCTGACGAAAGTGGGGGGGGGGGGGGGGACTTCGAAATGAGAATTGCATAACTTTGAACGTATCCGTCAATCATTTATTTTATTTACAAGGAAAAAAGGGCCTTATTTATAAGCTCAGATATGATAATTAAATTACTTTAAACATATCTGTCCAATACGTTTTGTTGAAAAGGCAAAGAAATAGTCCGAAAAAAGGGTGTCTTTAGTTTGTTCATCATTTCTTTCATTGTAATCAGAGCCTCAAGTTTTTATTTTTGTTTTTTAATAATTTATATCACTTTACTAGAAACGAAAAAGTAAACAAATATGAAGAGAATGAACATTAGGTCCTTTTAATGCCAAAGTTGTAAATAGGAGTAGACTTGGAAATAAATAAAAACAGCAAAGAGTAGCCTCGTCGATAAGCTCAAGCATCAGAACTTCATAACTTTGAATGAATTATCAATTATAATGCTTTACAAAAACAAAAGGTAACCATATCTATAAGATCAGACATGAGAATTAAATAACTTTGAACATATCTGTCCAATACGTTTTGTTCGAAAGGCAAAGAAATATTGATTTTGCCAGAAAAAAAAAGTGGCGTAAATTTTTAAGATTGATTTTACAACAAAAAAAAAAAAGCTGTCATTTTTTACTTCTTATCAGAAATGTATCACTTTATTTTGAAAAGAATGTGTTAAAGTCAAAAGGCATAGGCCTAGTATAAAGTGTTATATACCACGGTTGTCAGTTTAAAGATATATTGGGTAGGTACAAAGTAGATAAAGAACCAAAATATGAATTGATGAAGGTTCTATAGTTCTACAGTTAAAGGGTGAAGCCCCCAACAACCTTAAAAAAAAAAAAAAAAAAAAAAAGATCATAACTTTTGCCCCATATCATGAATATAACAAGTGGAAAACATAATATAAATGAGTCAAGCATTGTCATGTTTTATTATAATTAGCTTTACTGGTTGTTTAAACCTTGGATCTGTCAAGTGCATGGCTTTGATAATTTCATGTGTTACAATTGCCCCGTACGTCTGTTACAATTGCCCCTGGACACGGGGCAATTGTAACACTCGACCTCTTGTTTTGAAATGGTAATGGCTTCAAAATAACTTGTGTTACTTAGCCCAAACCTATTCAATATGTCAAGCTAAGAATGCATATTTCATTTTATTTAATTTTAAGCAAGTATTTGGCTTTAATAAGTTGATATTTAAAATTTGGAAAAAACTGTTCAATGTCGCCAGGTACTCTCCTAGTGATATTTTTGTATTTATTTAGGGTGGTATCTCAAGGAGGACGAGAGATGGAGTTCCAACTGGCAACTAATTTATTGAAACAGGCTGTCACTTTCTAGAGAGCAACAAAAAGAAATAATACAGGTCCAATGCTACCTTTGATGTGTGATCCTCAAAGCCGACAGATTCATGACGATAACAGAGTAGCGAAATTGTACTCTTATATTGCTTATATTTCACTTTTCATTGACTGAACAGCGCCAAAATTGAGCACGTGATAAAATATGAATACCGTATATCGACGATAAGTCTAAACATTGGGGTAAATTCAAATGACAAGCACAAATTTGTGAAAAGGGTTTAAAAAAAAATGATCATCCTAAAAATCCCTTTTTTACCATCTTCCGAATTATTTCCGTGCAGAACGAAAAATTGAATTATGTGCTAGTAAGGAATATTGGAAATTATGAATGCTATATGTGCAGATAGTGCCGACAACTGCCCAGTTCAAGTAATTTTGATTTATAAGTCGGAATATTGTGACAGGATTTCTTTTCGCTTGCCTCGCAAAGGATACGCATTGTGTATTGTCACAACTTTCAAACAGTGGTAGCCAAAAGTAATTTCTATTACAAAAGAATATCTCCTTTTGAAAAGTGGACCCTACGATGCAGCCAAGTATAGGGATCTTTTGTCTACCATCTGCAAAGAGATCTAGTTAAGCACATGCCTCGACATTTTTCTCCTCGCGGCTTTTAGCTTAGGTCAAACGATTCCTTCTTGCCATGATCTTCAAGGGCTTGGTACCTCCTTGGGGGCGCTAATCTCACATTCGCGGATAACAAAATTGAGACAGATTTGCCCTGCATGGCAATTGGCACTACATCTGTCTCCTCTGCTGTCTCCTGCGACGCGATTTTTGGGGCCACAGGGACAGATCTAGTAACAATGGCAGGCCTAATCCGTCTTTTGGTGCACGTAAACCTTCTTACGTTGCACAAAAAGATTTCGTCCGCGGAAAAGCTATATAATGCCATGCCGGCAAAATCTGTCTCAATTTTTGTTTCCGCGAAGTGAAAATTCCCATCCTTGGGGTTCTCGATCACTTCGCGTAAACTACTTTTGAAAACAAATTTGAGACAGATTTGTCAGCATGGCTTTGCCATAGCTCAGTCTCCTAAGTTTCCCCTAAAGTTCGCTAAGTTTTCCGGAGACGTCTCTAATGCGTTTTATACGTGCCGCAAATGATTCGCGATTCGTGGGTGCATTATGTTAAGGATACGCCCGGTTCAGTGTGCAAAATGTAGACGTGAAGTGCGTTTGTTGTTGTTTTGTTTGTGTGTTTTGTTTTGTTTTGTTTTGTTTTTTGTTTTAAACATAAACAATAATCATTATAAAAACTATCCAGTTGCATGTTTCAATTATTATAGTTTAATAAGTAAATATTACAATGTAGAAACAATATTAATTAACTGATTTACTTTGAGGAGGAGCTTTGCTTGTTAAAATCCCAGCTTAAATTAGTATGTTATCACTGTATGACGATGGTAAAAACATTTGTTATTATGCGGTCGGGGCTACCTTAGGCCAACATAACCCTGATTAGTGGAAATGGAAATAACAATGAAGTTGACTAAAAATATATTCGAATTTAAAACGTGCAATGTCCAATGTTGAACACCTGAGCAGGATTGATTCCACCTAGCAGTCTATGGAAATAGTTAGCCGCAATTCGGGCTTTCCCCATCACATGAAAAGGAGCCTCATTCTTTATTCCTTGGCAATAACACAACATCGCCATGTCTCCCGCGCTTCCTTAATGAATATACATGAATAATACATGCATACGAAAACAAATGACATGAACGGTCCAGGTTGGGCGGGAGCTTCCAATTTGAGCTTGTGATTTTGGACAATGGATTAGGTTTTTTCGTTCGGACGATTTTCGATCGACCCGTTCAAGCAACGCAGGAAACACTTATAGAAACCCATGACCGTCTATTCTTACGATTGCTGGTGAATTGCCCGGCTTAGCAACAGGCAGTGAAGAAAGGTGGTACACATTGATTTTTAATAACATGGCGCATTGCGAAAAAGGACAATCACTATCAGTTTGCATTATTTGCATGTTGAATATCCATTTAATTTTGAGCAAAACTGTACAGACGCACACTTGATATAACCTCCTTAAAGATTAAGGTTTGATTATAATGGCGGAATTCTCCTTCTCTTGTGATACATCTGTATGAGAGTTATTTTTTAATTCCTTATGTTTCCAGTTACACAGATAAGCAGTTATTTTTTTTCACATAGATTAATGCTATAAATCACAAACGCAAAATTTTTTATGTCTTGCCAAATCAGTTTCATAAATTATTGTGTGTATTGTACAAGGGCGATAGATAACTGAATCACAAATTAATTATGAAAAATTGAAATTTAATTCTAATAATAAATATATGACGCAACTTTCTTTTAGATTACTGGTGGTTCTGCCAAGAAAAGAATATTGGATTAGAGCACGACTTTAGGATTCTGAAAGTGGCTCTCGAAAGACAAGTGTAATACGGCCCTGAAATGCCAAAAGCAGCGTCAGGCCTACAACAACAAAGTCTGATGTTGAAGCCATGCGGACGCACCCTGGGCGCCGATGCCCCTTATTGATAATGGCCATTATCGTTTGAACTAATTGTGCCTCCTGTAATTAATCCTGTTCCTGATTTATATCATTTATAATATTTTTTTTTTTTTTTTTTTGCTCAAACTTCTTGTGACAAAATGCATGTTTTAATCGTATCTTTAAAAAATGTCTTCTAAATATTTCAGGTTTGACGTCTCTGACAATTGTCTGGTAAGCCATTTTTAAGCACGTCCATCATGCAAGTCTGTGAGACAGATAAGCCAAGCGTGATTTGTCTATATGATCGAAATCTGTATAATTTTCTTGCCAGTCACCTTCGATGAAAAATAATTGACACAGCCGGTCCGATGAATATATTTTTTCAGTGTATGGCGCCCTCTTGAAGAATGGATGTTGCCAATTACATGTATCCTTGAAAACAAAGCAATATACAGTCGCAGTCCTTTCTGGTTAGAAACAGGCTATGATGCACTCTGGAAAAGCGGCCTGTTGAGAAAATTTTCTAAGCTTAGGCATCAGTGGAAATATGTTAACTTTTTGTAAAGCATTTTTATTGAATAGATTTTCAAAATGTGAGGGTTAATAACTGGCATGTCTCACCAATACACTTTGGAAAACGGCATCCCACAAGGAAGTTCATTAAGTCCTCTATTATTTACTTAATGTTAAATGATCTCAAGAATAGTAAATGAAAGTCAGATTATCAATGTTATGCCGACGACATCGCAATTTGGTGTTAATGTAACGGATCTAAAGCTGGCTCGTAGGAAATTACAAGTTGCTCTAAACATGAAATTGAAATATGGTTGTGAATGGAAAAGCTGAACATTTCGCTACCAAAATCGGCGGTGTTAGTCTTCCACAAACAAACAGAATAAGAATATTCTTCTCAAATAAATGGACCAATTATACCGTTAGTTGAGCAGTATAAAAAATTCTGGGAGTGAGGTTTGATTGCAATTAACGCTGGTCGTCCCATATAGACTCTATCTTTGATAAATGTTAAGAAAAGAATTAAACTTAAATCGCGTGTCGCTGGCACTCCCTGGGGAAATAATATGAGATTTTGATGATGATATATAAAGGGCTTATCCTATCCATTTTAGACTTATGGAAAGTGAAATGTATGATTCCTGCCAGTGTATCTTTAACAAAAAACTTGACTCAATCCATACAAAGCCCTAAAATTATTACGGGCACAATACACAATGTTTCATTGGAGGCTTAACAAGTGTTGACTGGAGAGCTGCCTTTGAGAAGAGATAATCGTCAATTGTGGCTAAACGATAATTTCACATATATGTATTGTCTAGGTGGCTTAAAACCACCCAACAAAAGAAGTATTAGGTGATTGTTTGTGATATGAGAAACATAGAATGGAAAGATAGGAGAAGGGCCGTTTAAAGCTCAGATCATTCAGAGACGACGTAATTGTAGAAGGCCAAAACAACTTGTTGCCTAAAATCCAGAATGGCGATAACTCGGCCTCGACGTGTCTTTGAGCACCATGGCAGATACAAACAGAAATGCCTCCAATTTGAAATAAAATCTATTGTTCTATGACGGTATCAAAAATACTGGAATGGATTTTTACAATATCTATACAGATGGATCAAAACTCGAAGACGAAGGAGCAAGGAGCCGCCTTTTTTTGTGGCCTCATTATGATGTACTGAAAAATTTTAGGCTGTCAGACATCTGCATCATGAGAGCAGAACTTGTTGCCATCCTTATGGCGCTTGAGTGGAATAAATTCATTTGCAATATCCTCTTCGGTGGTAAATATTTTAGCGATGCTTATCTGCTGTACCAAATGATAGATTTCATACTTTATACGATGTGCTATTGTACAATGAAATTTAGTCAAGTAATAAACATTCCTGAAAATTGAAGATGTTTTATGTTTCCTTTAATGGATTCCATCCATTGTGATATCAGGGGTAATGAGAATTGTTGATCAGGCTGCCAAAAAAGGAGCCATGAAAAGATTCCACTGACATTATTTATACAACACAAAGAAGGAACTGGCAACCTCTCGATTGCTCAATTATAACAAATTAATGGGCAAACGAATGGACAAGTCTCAACTACGGTAGGTTTCCTGTATGCTTTGCATCGGAATGTTTCAAAACTAATATAGATATGGTTTATCTCCGTAGAGAAAGAATGCTTGATACAACAACTAAGAATAGGTAAAAATGTAATTTAAACCATTACCTTTTTCAAAATAATCAGCACGATCTGGTTATGTGAAGTTTTGCAAGAGAGTGAAACTATAGAACATTTTATTTTACATTGCAAAAAATACAAACAATGAGAAGACGTTTTGAAATCTAGGATTAAACTTAACAATCCTAGTCTGAAACAATTACTTGATGTCAAAACGCAGGATTAACAACGTGAATTGCTAGTTTAATATACATGGATACTAATCGTTTTAGATAGCTGTTTAGCTATCGTGGATCCCTCTGTTGATCCGAAACATTAGGGGGGGGGGGGGGGGGGGGTGATTGATGAAGGAAGTTTTCGTGGAGTTTCCATGAACCATTGCTGGCAATTTAACAGATAATGCCCTTTCGCTTTTATATGCGGCGCATATAAAAATTGAAGCTTTATCCATGAACAATCTTGCAATTTAAAACCAACCTTTCCACTTTTATGCATTAAATTAATAACAATTTTTTTTTTTTTTTTTTTATTTTTTTATTTTTAAAATCTTATTCAAAATACTAATTTTACACATATCTAACAAAAACTTCACAAAGGAAAGTCGCTTTCGTGGGATTAACTTTTGAAGCCTGCGGCCAAACTATATATACGATCGAAGCCTAGCGCAAATAATGTTCGAGATTGACAAGCGCATCTATAGGAGAACCAACCAAACCATAGATAAACATAGATGTTGGGACTTAAGTAGCAAGAAGTTTTTTATTTATTTTTTTTTAAAATTTATATATATATCTATATATTTTTTTTTTTTTAAAAACTTTTTTTTGAATGGGCAAATTTTTTTTTTAAAGGGGATGGGGGGGGGGGATGGGGTTGCCATTTTGTTTTTATTCTTTATTTTAAACAGCCCCCCCGCCTCCTCCCCCCCAAAAATGGAAGGGTGGCCCAAATATTTTAGGGCCTTTTTTTTTTTTTTTTTTTTTTTTTTGTTAACTTTTCAATTTATTTTCATATGAAAAAAAAAATTATAAATGGGGGGGGGCAAAAAATTAGCGCATGTTTGGTCACTAATATACCCCTGCAGCCCATGCCCCCCCCCTTGTAATTTCTTTCCTTGCCCCCTTAAAATTTTTTACAAATTACACATTAAAGTAATTTTGTTTTAATTTTTCTGGTGTTATATTTTGATATTTTTATTAATTTATTTAGGACTATTCTAGAGCTATACTTGATCTACGGTTACGATACCAAGAAACTGGAAAGTTGAAGAAATATGTATAGAGATTTACACATTCGGTAACAAATCCCCGTTATGTTTTAACATATAGTAAACAATATTATCCCGTATGGTGTAACACATTACGCCCGTATGTCTTCATTATTAAGCAATGTAGTTGATTAGTGTTTGACAATGTTTTTCTAACTTTTATGTGCCTCAACGGTTTAAGCCAACATAGTAGGCTAACTACAGACCCAAAATGGAGTGTGTGAGTACTTTTATTAAGAATTATCTGGCCCAAAATGTGAATTTTGTAAACGTATCCCGGGTCTCCCGGCCTTCTGCTCATAATATGTTTTTGAAACCTTATATTTCAATAGCTTAGTTGAGGTTCAACCATTGAGCCCCCCCACACTCCCCGCCCCGCCGCTCCCACGTTTAACGGGGGGGGGGGGGGGGGGCGGGAAGAGCTGTTTCGATTATTGTGAAACCTCATATTTAGCTGTATAGTTTGGAGCTCAGCCAATTGAGCCCCCCGTGTTTGAGGGGGTTCGATATTATTTAAGTCCCCTTCAGCTCATTATTTGTTTTGAAACCTCATATTCAGGGGTTTTTTTTTTTTTTTTTTTTTACAATATTAATCGCGCAGTGCGAATCCGAATGTCTTCTATTTTTTTTTATTTTTTTATTTTTTTTAAATAGGAACAAGGGGTCCCGTAAAATCATTAAGCCCCTTACACAATTTTAATGTGGCTGGGACCATCATTAAGCTCCCCGCCATTTTTTTTATTATTTTTTAATTTTTAAAGTTTCCGGTTTTTCTGGTAGCTATAAACATATTAAAATCAAGGTTGGGGATTAGCCATTGAGGGTTAGGGTTAGGGATAGGGTTAGTGGGTTACGTATCAACTCGACTGGAATGCAAAGGTCGTGCTTCGATTCCCGCACCGGGCACTCTTACGCTCCACTCCACCCAGGAGCAAATGGGTAACCGCGGGAGGATAATTCCATCATAAGCCGCCTATAGAATGGCTGACTACAGGTTATGGAGTTAAATTCACAGTGAACGGGGTAATAATATACTGTAAAGCGCTTTGAGCCACTATGGGAAAAGCGCATTGTAAATAATAGGTATTATTATTATTGAGGGGCGGGGTGGTTTCGACATTTTTAAGTCCCCTCCCAACTTCTGCTCATAATTTGTTTTGAAAACCGCATATTTCAGATTTCTCTCTTTTGTTTGTTTGTTTGTTTGTTTTGTTATTTTATTTATGCGACAAAGGGTTCGCGGACTAACCTCGCATTGGGCTCAGCCATTTGGCTCCCTCTTCAGTGTTTTGAAGGAGGGCTTCGATATTTTTAAGCACGTCCCTTCTGCTAATAATATTTTTTAGAATGCTAATATTTTAGAATTCTTCTTTATGCTCATGCTGCGGGTCGCAAATATCAAAATGTCTTTCTTTTTAAACTAAAAAAATATAATAAAAATGATAATAATAAAGAAGGAATCCCTACAATCTGAAAATTTGGCTCAAAACATTGACCTGCTCTCCTCCTCAAATAGTGTGTGTGTGTGTGTGTGTGGGGGGGGGTTAGGGTTAGAACATATCAACTCGATGTATTGTTATGTGTGGAATTATTAAGTGAGTTTACAAACTCGTTATCATTAAAAAAAAACAAAAACAAACAACAAAATCAAACCGCCCTCTTTAATCACCAAATTTAACAGGAAAATGTAAAAACAAACGTTGAAAATACTATATGCATTTTTATTAGATTTATTTTATGCCTTTGCCAACATGCCGAGGACAAGAAAAGATCGCATTCTTTCTTTTAAGTGGTTTATATTCAAATTTGGCATCTTGCTGTCTCTGAATTCTTAGCTCATGCTGCGGCTCGCCATAATACATGACTTTCTCTTAAACTAAAAAAAAAAATAAAAAAAATAATAATAAGAAAGTAAGGAATCCTTACAATCTTAATTTTTGGCTCAAACATTGAGCTCTCCCCTCCTCGAATAGTGTTGGGGGGGGGGGGGGGTAGGTTAACGGTTAGACATATACAGTCGATTCCATTTTTTATGTGTGAATTAATTAGTTTGAGTTTTACAGACTCGTTTATCATAAAACAAAAACCCCAAATCAAACGCCTTTATTCACGCACACCTGTACAGCAATTTTAACATGGAAGATGAAGACAAACAAAGTTTCAAATGTGCCTACACTATTGCATTTTTTTTTTTAATAAAATTTGTTATGCTTTTGGGCCACTAGTTAGCATCTTGATAAGGCTATTGTAAACTGATATCGAATAGTTTTGATTTAATTCAAGAAAGTATTTAAATACAGGTGTTTGTATTTAGAGGATTATTAGATATTCTATATTCTTGACACTGGTAGATGGATATATA
>CALNVZ010000674.1:32861538-32875865 GCA_940671915.1 Paracentrotus lividus
TGTGGTACTAAATATGTACGGCAGGGGTATCACAGGACTTACATGTACGGCAGGAGTACTACACACTAATTGACTCCGGTATCACAGGACTTGTGTCATACTTTGTCAATCCTGTGGTAATTTCTGTGGTACTAAATATGTACGACAGGGGTATCACAGGATTTACATGTACGGCAGGGTTACTACACAATAATTGACTTGGGTACCACAGGGTACCACAGGACGTGTGTGTCATTCCTGTGGTAATTTCTGTGGTACTTCATGTATGACAGGGGTACCACACGGGTACCACACAAGTACCCCACAAGTACTACAGGACCTTTTTGTAAGCGGGCGCCAAATATTTTTACTTACAGCTGATATAAGACTTACGGTTGACTGAAGGCCAACAAAAAAAAATTTAAAAAACCTCTATCCCCCACTCCCCCAGACCCGTAATTATTCGAATTAAGTTGATAAAAACAATTGCTAAATATTACAAATTTGGCGAACAAGCTTAATTTACAAAAATATCCATCTAGAACACAAGTAAACCATACCGTGGCCTTTTTATCAATGTTAATGACTCCATATTTTTTTTATACAAAGTATGCATATTTGAATATAGGCTCAATTGTTATGCTAATTAACAAGTACTTTAAGATAAAACCTAGTGTTATAAATTAATTACTCGCCATGTTGAACCCTTATAAATTTGTTTTGTCTCTGGGTAAAGATTAGCAGCATATTACATATCATAAATATGCTAGTTAGGTCGTTATTCTATTTGTGCTAATTAAAAAATACTCATGGTTGCCAAGTTGGCAACCAAGCTAAAGTTGCTTAAATACCCATCGATAGAACACGAATCAACCAAAAAAACTTTGTACTTGCCAACTTTTCCGGGTCTGAAAAATTTATACTGGACTATACCTTGTTTACTTTGCTACAGTAAATTGAGGGTTAGGGGATACATAAACGGATAGGCTTACTCTCTGCGGTCTCTCTCTATTCAAATCTAGGGAATCTTCTGCACACAAAAAACAAGAACTAGTTTCCATGAGTAAAACCCGTTTGCTACTCTTGGAGGCGAGTGCTTTTATTCGTATATCACGTATTTTTACTTCAGAATCTGTGTTTCTGTTAAAAGTACACACCCGCTCTTCCAGAACATGTAAAGTTACTAAGGGATACTCAAGAAAAAAATTATTGATTATATATACTCAATAAATTTTTTTTCTTGAGTATCCCTTAGTAACTTTACATGTTCAATTACGTAAAATAATTGTGCAGGTGAGTTTCTCTTCAACTTGGTACGGCTTGGTGGATGATCGGGTGAAAACACTAACAATCGAGTAAAGTGAGAATTGCTGAGAAATTCTATATAGCCTGTAATTCACTAGATGAGTAAACTACGACACGTCTTCGTACGTCTCAAGTCTCGTGAAAGTCTTTGAGAGTAATTTTACTGGCTAAGCCGTACTTTGACATGTTGCGCCCGGTACGCCTACTCGGATCACGAGTACGGACATCAAGACTGCACACGAGGTATGTTCTACGCGTACGTACGTACATGTATAGCGGAACCATAGAGTTACACTCTGTGAGCGGAACGGATCCGACAGCGGAGAGCCTGCATGCTCGTATTGTCTTTGGGTGAGTCCTATTCCTTTTTGTTTGTTTGTTTGCCTGTTTTTATAATGATATTTGGAATGTTCCGATGATATACATCGTCTGATAACACTAACAGCTAGATTACCATGCATGGATTTAATTCCCATTACTTTGTCAGTCATGTACACAGTTTGAGTAATTTGATGCATTGATGTGAGTAATGCAATGTATTGGTTTGTGTGAATTGATGCACTGAAGTGAGTAATGCAGTGTATTGGTTTGAGTGAATTGATACACTGATGTGTATATCATCGAAACATTCCAAATATCATTATCAAAGCAGGCAAACAAACAAACAAAAAGGAATAGGACTCACCTAGTGAGTAACGCTTTACATACTCAGAGAGTCAGTAAGTAAAGGTTGCACAAACTCATCACAAGCAAGTTGATGAGTTTGTGCAACCTTTACTTACTGACTCTCTGAGTATGTAAAGCGTTACTCACTAGATTAGTTTGTGCAATGTACTCAAAACAATTAGTTATGTTACTCAATAAAATGAGTTAAGTAAATAAACTCATTTTGGTGTGTCACTATATTGTCAAATTAAAAATACTGGATTAAAGGTGCGTTTTCAAAGTAGCTTTATTGAGTGAAAGCACTCATGGATGTGTGTCACTATATTGTCAAAAATACTTGGATATTTGAGTGTGATCACTCATATATGCAAGTTCTTCTTTTTTGTGTGTGGGAGGAGGGGGGAGGGGGAGGGGGATACGCGGCACCCGTAACTGCTTAAGCGTACGGCCGGTCATTTGCCGATTTTCCAATTTACTTTGGGCAAAAACGACCTCCGAAGTAAATGTGACTAATTAGGCTTTGAAATGCTTTCCTATTCGTCATCATTTGGATTAATTATTATCATTGCCCATAAATTCATCGTATTTCATCTTTTTGCAGATTTCATACATTTCCCTGCTCTGCTTTAAAGGTAGGTCGAGTAAACTTTTATTTTGCTATGATCATGTGTCACATATTGGGGTAGAGTAAAAGGGTGGAGAGATTACATTTTGGAGGAAAAACTACATTTAAAAAAAAAAAAAATATTTTTTTTTAATACAAAGGATGAAAACAATGTACGGTGATGAGCTGTGTCATCATATTGTGTAAATACTTTATCAGGCCACATTTTGTGAAGCTGCTGCTTTGTCCTGCTCATAGTCTAAATACAAAGATGGTTTGAGTGGAGAAGGGTAAGGGTGAACACTGAAAACCTAAACGGGTAGACTGACTAGCTTTAAAGCTAGTCGTAGTGATGCCCAGACTGACTAGCTTTAAAACTAGTCGGTCACGACGGACTAGCTTTCCTTCAACACAACTCGGTTATTACGGACTAGCTTTAAAACTCGTCCATCTCTACGGACTAGCTTGAAAGGTAGTCCGTCAAGTTAGTCCGTCATGACAGACTAGCTTTAAAGCTAGTCGGTCACGACAGACTAATTTTAAAGCTCGTCCGTCGTCACCGACTAGTTTGACGGACTAGCATGAAAGCTAGTCGTAGTGATGCCCAGACTGACGAGCTTTTGAGAAGGACTAGCTTTACAGCTAGTCGGTCATGGTGTAAAAGTTAGTCCGTCGCGCTTTTCTGCCGCGATGTTATTGTTGCTGTCTTGACAGACTAGTTTGACGGACGAGGTTAATATGGCTTCACCAGCTTGTCAGAGACGTCAAATCTGAAATATTAGAAGACATTATAAAGATACGATTAAAACATGCATTTTGTCACAAGAATTTAATTTGAGGAAAAAAGAAAAATATATTATGATGATATAAATCAGAAGACAGGAATTAATACACGAGGCACAATTTTTTTTTAAAGTTAACATTATGGCAATTATCAAATAATGGGGGCACGAGGCCCAGGGGTCTACCTGCTTTTGCATTTTCGGCGTATACACTTGCCCTTGATAGCCACTTTAGAATCCCAAAGTCGTGCCTCTAATCCAATATTCTTTTCTTTCAGATACAAGTAATCTAAAAGAAAAATTTATTATTAGAATTAAATTTCAATTTTCATAATTTAATGTGATTGTTAATATCGTTGTAAATACACCCAATTTATAAATTGATTTGGCAAGACATAATTTTTCGCGTTGGTGATTATAGCATTAATCTATGTTAAAAAATAACGCTATCTGTAAACTGAAACATAAGAGGAATTAAAAAAGAATACTCACACAGTCATGTCACAGGAAGGAGATCGCCATTATAATCAAAATCTTAAGCTTTACGGGGTATAGGCCTATTAAGTGTGCGTCTGTACAGTTTGCTCATTAAATGGAATTCACATACAGATAATGCAACTAATAGTGATGTTCTTTTCGCAATGCGCATGTTATTCAATAAATTGTAGGCCTACCACTTTCTATTCACTGCTGTTGCTAAGCCGGGAATTCACCAGCAATCTATGAGAATAGACGGTTCATGGGTTCTATAGTAACGAAGTATTCAATTAGCCTGTAAATAAATAATGGAACAATATTTCTAACCTACTTGTGAATGGCATACTTGTCACGATTGATGTTATTTCGGCTATCGTATTGCTCTCAGATTGTCAAGCCAAAACAACCTTTGTTTGAGAATGTTGATTGTATCCAACTTCTATTCACTGTTGTTGCTAAGCCGGGCATTCACCAGCAATCTGTAAGAAAATACCGGGTTCTTGAGCTCTATAGTAACAAGGTATTCAATTAGCCTGTAACTGAAGATTGAAGAACAATATTTGGAATCTACCGGTACTCGTGAATTGCATACTTGTCATGATAAATGTTTGTCTCGTAAGCTTTCAGATTGTCAAGCGAAAACAACCTTTGTTTCAGAATGTATCAACTTGATTATGCTCGGAAACAGGATAAATAGAGAAGGTACATTGAAACGACATTGCAGTTGCGACAATTCGCACTCGGGATAATTTAGTATGTGTCGTACTTATAATCCAGTATATTGCGCGATAGATTGTACACTATTTATATAATATAAAACACTTAATTAATGATTTATATTTTCTGTCTTTGTTTAAAAGGCACGTGGGGCACCATTCCGACGCAGGTAAATGCACTTTGTTAATTACTAAATTTCAAATGAATTGAATGTAAATTTAACTAAGTTAAATTAGTTAAGAACGTTTCATGAGTTGAATGTAATTATAAGAATGTTAAATAGCTTTGTATTCTATATGCAGCCATAACAATAATTAATACAATCTCACTGCATCTGCCCAAAGAGTGCCAATTCTGACACATATGGTGCGCCATAATGATCAATGTTGCAATCATTCCTTATATTAGTCTCCTTTATATAAGTGTGATGAGACTCAACTTTTTGGACTTGATTACGTTTGTCTAGATTATAAATGTGTTATGAATGAAAAGTCTAGGACAAGCTTAGACGTTGCTGATCTTTGAATCTTTTTTGAATTAGCCGAGCTGACTAATGATTCAAGTCTAAGCTTGTCTTAGACTTTCTATTGATAAACACACCACACACACCACACCCACACACACACACACAACACATCACTATATATATATTATATAATGTGATATATAGAGAGTTCAAAGCAAAGGAATGACGCAGGAGACTATGCTTCAGTTTAAGCTTTCGTCTTTAATGACTTCTTCGGAACTTCTGAAAAGTAAAGAATTTAAGGAGATATAACTCTCAAATTCTCAAGTAGAAATGGCTATAAATGACATAGTAATAATAATCTACAAATAAACAATGCTATACTTGTCTTGGATCAAAATAGATAACTAATGGAATACTATTTAACTAGAATAAGATAAAATAAAAAATAAAGTAGACATACCTGTAGTGTTACTTAACGCAGACAGATTTAAAATGATAATCGTACAACAATAATAAATAAAATGGTTGCTAGGATCTGGGTAAAAGCGTTTGCGCAATAGTAATGCGCAATATTAGTGATGTCACAAGTAATATGAATATTATGAATTAGTGATTAGATTACGTTAAATGTTTGATATACACACAAACTGTATATGATTAGTCTGACTATTCAAAGTCTTAAGAGTACATACGTCTATCATAAAAATACAAAATACAAAATGATGAAGATATGTAGTAGGCCTAATAATTATTTTAGAAAGTGCAAAGCGCAATCAAAGTGAAAAGGCCTATTCTCAACATTGATGCCGTTTGGTACAAGAGTCTTAAGTTTCAAAATCCAGTATGACTCTCGCTTTAGTATGATTGGTTTCTTCGTGTTTCTGATTAGCTATTCCCGCAACTTGCATGTCATCAGTAGAGTGACCATCTGAACTAAGTGGTGCAGATGGGAATTTCCTTGCGTCTCTAGTGTGGTATTTTTTTTGTCTGATGTGTGTTTGCACATTCTTGTGTAGGAGTATTAGTTGTTTCCAACATATTGTTTGTTGCATCGTTTGCAGGTGATAAGATACAACACCTGAAGATTTGCAATGGATATGTTGGGTGATTGGGAACTTCTCTCCAGTTGCTTAGACTCACGAATGTTTTGTATTCAACATGAATGGGCAGATACAGCATCTCTTGCGATGCATTTGAACGAGCCTGTTTTCATTCTGTTGCCTTCAAGAAGTGACGGAAACACGGACGATACTAGTAAGTCTTGAAGAGAGCGGCATCGTCTAAATGCAATTAGGGGTGGTTCTGGAAATATCTCTTGGTCGCTTCAGATTGGTGGAGATGTCCATATGTTTACGAGCAATTTGCGCACTTTACTTAGGTTGGGGGATAGGTTGTACAGAGGTGTTCTTTTCATCGATTTTTCTCTCTTTTTGTAGTCTAAGAGATTTTCCGAGGAATTTCTTTAGCCTTGTGAAACCATCAACAAGGCTAAAGAATTCCTCGGGAAATCTCTTAGACTACAAAAAGAGAGAAAATCGATGAAAAGAACACTCTTGTACTAACCTATCCCCAACCTAAGTAAAGTGGCGCAAATTGCTCGTAACATATGGACATTCTCCACAATCTGAAGCGACCAAGGAGTATATTTCCCAGAACCACCCTAATTGCATTTAGACGATGCCGCTCTCTTCAAGACTTACTAGTATCGTCCGTGTTTCCGTCCTTCTGAAGCAACAGAGTGAAACATGGGCTCGTTCAAATGGATGCTAAGAGATGCTGTATCTGCCATTCATGTTGATACAAACATTTCGTGAGTACAGCAACTGGAGAGAAGTTCCAATACCCAATATCCATTGCAAATCTTCATGGTGTTGTATCTTATACCTGCAAACGATGCACAACAATTGTTGGAAACACACTAATACTCTCTACACAAGAATGTGCAACACGATCAGACATAAAGAATACCACTAGTAGACGCAGGAATTCCCATTGCTGCACACTTTAGTTCAGATGGTCACTCTACTGATGACATGCAAGTTTGCGGGAATTGAGCTAATCAGAAACACGACAGAACATCATACTAAGCGAGAGTCATACTGGATTTTGAATTAAGACTCTTGTACCAACGGCTCAATGTTGAAGAATAGGCTTTTCACTTTGATTGCGCTTTGCACTTTCTTAAAATAATTATTAGGCCTACCTACATGATCTTCATTCATTTTGTTTTGTATTTTTTATGATAGACGTATGTATCTTAAGACTTTGAATGTCAGACTATCATATACAGTTTGTGTGTATATCAACATTTTTAACGTAATCTAATCACTATTCATGAATATTCATATTACTTGTGACATCATATGATTGCGCATTACTATTGCGCAAACGCTTTTACCAGATCTGCAACCATTTTATTTATTATTGTTGTACGGTATTTCATTTAATCTGTCTGCTGTTAGAGTACTAAGGTATGTCTACTTATTTTTTATTTTATCTTATTCTAGTTAATATGTATTCCATAGTTTTTCTATTTGTATCCAAGACTTAAGTATAGCAATGTTTTATTTTGTAGATTATTATTACTATGTCTTTTATAGCATTTTCTACTTGAGAATTTGAGAGTTATATCTTCCTTAAATTTCTGTACTTTTCAGATAGTTTCGAAGAAGTCTATTAAGACGAAAGCTTAAACTGAAGCATAGTTCCTGCGTCATTCCTTTGCTTTGACTCTCTATATATATCAATTAGCTTTCTACACAAGCAAAAGGTATAGTAAGAGCATCCTCATTATCTCACTATATATTATATATATATAATAATTTAAATAAATGTTAGTTATATTATATATATATATATATGTATATTGTAAATAGTGGTTGAAAAATACGCGTTGAGATTGGCTAGGTCAGTACCACGTGACCTACCTTCAATTTTTTATACTGTTATATTGTACATAATTATGTACAATATAACTTTCGGTTTTTGGAGGGTAAAGCCCGTGTTAAATGAATGGGAAGAGTATCGATTCTATCGATTGCTTTGTTGCGCTAGCGCGTATTAACAGTAAAATGGTGCGCACAAAGTAAATAACAATGGGTACGCGGAGCAACAATATACGTCACAATAGCTTAATTAGCAGCAAAAAAATGGCAAGAATATGGTTTATTTTTGTGATTCGTTTACTCAACCACTATCTCATCAGCTTTAATTTGAGACATTGCTTACGTCCAAACTGTAATGGGTCACAGAGTTAGGGTCCTTTGAAGGTGAAAGGTACAAAACCCAACCCAAGTTTTTCGCTTTTAGGGTATGAAACCAACTTTTTATAAACTGTTGCACTGAAAACCCAAACGGGTAGACCGACTAGCTTTAAAGCTTGTCGTAGTGATGCCCAGACTGACTAGCTTTAAAACTAGTCGGTCATGACGGACTAGCTTTCCTTCAACACAAATCGGTTATTACGGACTAGCTTTAAGACTCGTCCGTCTCTACGGACTAGCTTGAAAGCTAGTCCGTCAAGTTAGTCCGTCATGACAGACTAGCTTTAAAGCTAGTCGGTCACGACTAGTTTGACGGACTAGCATAAAAGCTAGTCGTAGTGATGCCAAGACTGACGAGCTTTTGGGCAGGACTAGCTTTACAGCTAGTCGGTCATGGTGTAAAAGCTAGTCCGTCGTGCTTTTCTGCCGCGATGTTATTGCTGCTGTCTTGACAGACTAGCATGACCGACGAGGTTAATATGGCTTCACCAGCTTGTCAGAGACATCAAATCTGAAATATTAGAAGACATTATAAAGATACGATTAAAACTTGCATTTTGTCACAAGAATTTAAGCAAAAAAAAAAAAAAAAAAAAAAAAAAAAAAAAAAAAAAAAAAAAAAAAAAAAACTATTATGATGATATAAATCAGAAGACAGGAAATAATACAGGAGGCACAATTAGTTAACATTATGGCAATTATCAAATAATGGGGGCACGAGGCCCAGGGGTCTACCTGCTTTTGCATTTTCGGCGTATACACTTGCCCTTGATAGCCACTTTAGAATCCCAAAGTCGTGCCTCTAATCCAATATTCTTTTCTTTCAGATACAAGTAATCTAAAAGAAAAGTGGCGCCTATATTTATCATTAGAATTAAATTTCAATTTTCATAATTTAATGTGATTGTTACTATCGTTGTAAATACACACAATTTATAAATTGATTTGGCAAGACATAATTTTTCGCGTTGGTGATTATAGCATTAATCTACGTTGAAAAATAACGCTATCTGTAAACTGAAACATAAGAGGAATTAAAAAAGAATACTCACACAGTCATGTCACAGGAAGGAGATCGCCATTATAATCAAAATCTTAAGCTTTACGGGGTATAGGCCTATTAAGTGTGCGTCTGTACAGTTTGCTCATTAAATGGAATTCACATACAGATAATGCAACTAATAGTGATGTCCTTTTCGCAATGCGCATGTTATTCAATAAATTGTAGGCCTACCACCTTTTATTCACTGCTGTTGCTAAGCCGGGAATTCACCAGCAATCTATGAGAATAGACGGTTCATGGGTTCTATAGTAACGAAGTATTCAATTAGCCTGTAAATAAATAATGGAACAATATTTCTAACCTACTCGTGAATGGCATACTTGTCACGATTGATGTTATTTCGGCTATCGTATTGCTCTCAGATTGTCAAGCCAAAACAACCTTTGTTTGAGAATGTTGATTGTATCCAACTTCTATTCACTGTTGTTGCTAAGGCGGGCATTCACCAGCAATCTGTAAGAAAATACCGGGTTCTTGAGTTCTATAGTAACAAGGTATTCAATTAGCCTGTAACTGAAGATTGGAGAACAATATTATTTGGAATCTACCGGTACTCGTGAATTGCATACTTGTCATGATAAATGTTTGTCTCGTTAGCTTTCAGATTGTCAAGCCAAACAAGCTTTGTTTCAGAATGTATCAACTTGATTATGCTCGGAAACAGAATAAATAGAGAAGGTACATTGAAACGACATTACAACTATTTGTATCAAAAGCTAGTCAGTCATTCTAATGGGTAAACCGGGTCTACCCAGCTACTTTTATCGTCCTAGTCGGTCCCGTCGACGGACTAGCATCAAGCTTGACGGACGAGCTTTAAAGCTCGTCCGTCAAGTTGAAAGATGTCGATTCAGTTGTATGCTAGTCCGTCTCGACGGACTTTCATGACAGACTAGCTTTAAAACTAGTCCTTCTTGACCGACTAGCTTTATAGCTAGTCGGTCCATTGACGGACGAGGTTAGGTTTTCACTGTGGTTTCATAGTTTTGGGGGGTTTTGTCACACAAAGTTTCAATGAAATGCGATCTCATTTGTCGAAGGACCTATCTCAATGGCAATGAGATGTGTTCGCAATTAGGAGTCTCTTGAGTCGTGGAGACGTCGTACGTGGTGACGTCTCCTGAGACTTTAGGGCGTCGAGGGAAAATGGAACAAAAGTCAAACATGTTCAATCTTTTAGTAGACCTCTTAAAGACGCCAGTAAGTCAAAATTATGAAACCGTTCGATTTCTTTTAATCGTTAGCAAGTTCCGACGTCTCTGCGACGTCGTGGATACTAAAGGGACGTCGCGGCAACCCCGCAAAGACGTCACAGAGACTCGCTCGCGTATTAAAAAAGTCTACTAAAATATTGGACATGTTTGACATTTGTTTGATTTTTCTCGGGACTTCCTGCATAATCAGGAGACGTCGCGACGATCCGTCTCCGAGACACCAGAGACTCATGCATAATCGAGAACCCATGTCATTGCCAGTGACATAGGTCCTTTGACAAATGAGACTGCATTTCATTGAAACTTTGTGAGACAAAAACTCCCCAAACTATGAAACCAAAATTTTATAAAAAGTTGGTTTCATTACCTAAAAACGGAAAACTTGGGAAAATGGGTTTTGTACCTATCACCTTCAAATGACCCTAACTCTGTGACCTATTACAGTATAGACGTAAGCAATGTCTCAAATTAAAGCTGATATGTTACTTAGTAGTTTAGTAAACAAATTACAAAAATAAACTATTTACTTCTGAAATGACTGACCTTTGAACACACTGTATACTTCTCCTGAGATTATTGTCCATTCTGCCAGCAAGATGCTTGGGATTGAACTGTGACAATTTTGCTGGAGGAATGGACAATAATCTCAGGAGAAGTATATAGAAAGCTCGTTGACAGCTTCAACAAGTGAAATAATGAAAAATAATGCAAAATACAGGCAGCATCATCACCAAATTTGGTTAGTGTATGTAAACTTTTGACCCATTGACTTTATCCAAAATGAAGTAAGATCAAGCATATATATGGTTCTTAATATCTTTTATTAAAACATACTGTCTGAAAACCAGGGGCGTTAGGACAGCGGGGAGGGGGGGGAGGCTATGAAATGGGCTTTGCACACTCCTTTTTCTTCCACGGGGCTCTAAAAATTTTCGCTCACGCTTCGCGCTCGCATATTATCATTATTATTATTGTTATTATTATTATTATTATCATTATAAAATCTAGATAAATTATTTCTATATCTATTATATATTTATTTATTATTAAGGCCTCGGCCTATACTTATTTTAATATTTCTAGGGAAATTATTTTGTTTTTCTTCCTAGAGCTCTTTTTCTATTAGTCTATTTACCCTATATGTTTATTTAAATTGTATTCATACTTATAATTGTATTTTTAATATAATGATATTTGCAGAGGTGTATTACAGGTGCAGGCCTATGCAGCTCTTGGTATATTTTGCAGAATAACCCCTTTGTGGATACGAAATCGATCTCAGGCACCTAAATTGCTTTTTTTTTTAAAGCTCGCGCTTCGCGCTCGCTTAGAGGAAATAAAAAGTTGGCACATAAACCCTTCTGGTACGGCATGTTTGTTTAATTTCTTGTTTTTATCATGCAAGCCTTGTATATTTGCTGAGGTAATTCGGCGCAACCCCCCAAATCGGCCCCTTTTTGCCCCTTCTTTGTGTGTATAGATACAAATAACACCTTTCTTTTACCTCAAAATTTTCCGTTCGCGCTACGCGCTCTCCTGGAATTGTATAATTTTGCTAAGGAAATCCGGCGCGAAACCCCCTAAGTCGGCCCTTCTTTGTGTGTATAGATACAAAAAAAAAACCCTCTTGTTTACCTCAAAATTTTCCGCTCGCGCTTCGCGCTCATCTGGAATTGCATATATTTGCTAGGGAAATTCGATACAACCCCCAAAAATCGGCATTTTTGCCCCTTCTTTGTGTGTATAGATACAAAGAAAAAACACGGGCGTCTCGTTTACCTCCAAATTTTCCGCTCGCGCTTCGCGGTCGCCTGAAATTATATATGCTGAAGAAATTTGGGGCAACCCCCCCCCCCAGTGACATTTTTACCCCTGCTTTGTGTGTATAGATACAAAAACACCTTTCGTTTACCTCAAAATTTGGGGCAATATGAGTCTCTGGACCACGAATCATCCCCCCCCCACATTCGAGGACCTGTCTACGCCACTGCTGAAAACAAAGTAAATACCATACCTAACCATTTTCATCGAAATAAATGATGCCCAATTAATGTTCCTATGGTGGTAAAAATATTAGATATATATTTTCGTACCAGGTGTATGTAAACTTTTGGCCTCAACTATATACAGTTGAGGCCAAAAGTTTACATACACCTGATAAGAAAACATATATGATTTTTACCACCATACGAACACTGGGCATCATTTATTTTGATGAGGATATTTAGGTATGGTATCTATTTTGTTTTCAAAACATATTATGGTTGATCTTACTTTAGTTTTGATAAATTTAATGGGTCAAAAGGTTACATACACTAACCAAAATTTGTGATGTTGCGGCCTGTATTTCGCTTTATTTTTTTTATCTTTTCACTTGTTAAACCTGTCAACGAGCTTCTGTCTCCTTCTCCAGAGGTTATTGTCCATTCCTCCAGCAAAGTTGCAACAATTCAGTCTCATTTGTAGGTTTCCTTTGGCGAATGGCACTTTTTAGTTCTGCCCATATGGTTTCTACATATATCTGGTCTAGACATGTGACAACCCCTGCTTCAACCGCCCTTTTATCTGATTACCCACTCTAAAAACTAATTTAAAATAATTCTTTGGTTATTATGGTGAGTAAAGACCCAATTTTAATATGGTTCCAACTTTCAGGCTAGCATATTGATATGATGCTACATTCTCCAACATCAAATTTTACAATCAATAGGGTTTGTCAATGGGGTCTATACATTGTTTGTGTGGAGTGATGTTGGAGCATGTAACATCATATCAATATGGTCGCCTGAAAGTTGGAACTATAGTAAAATAAAGTCTTTAGTCCTCACAATAACCCAAGCAATCATTTAAATTAGTTTTAGAGTGGGTAAAACAGAGAAAAGAGGGATTATGGAGGGGTTGTCACATGTTTAGATCAGATTCCTGTAGTCGCCCAAGGAAACCTGCAAATGAGACTGAATTGTTGCAATTTTGCTGGAGGAATGGACAATAATCTCTGGAGAAGGAGACAGAAAGCTCGTTGACAGGTTTAACAAGTGAAAAGATCAAAAATAAAGCGAAATACAGGCAGCAACATCACATCTTTTGGTTAGTGTATGTAAACTTTTTACCCATTGAATTTATCCAAACTAAAGTAAGATCAACCATATATTTGTTTTCTAAATAACTTTTATGAAATCATATTCTCTCAAATCAAAGTAGATACCATACATAACTACCTTCATCAAAATAAATGATGCCCAGTGTTCTTATGGCGGGAAAAAAAAATCATAGTTATATGTTTTCTTACCAGGTGTATGTAAACTTTTGGCCTCAACTGTATTTTATATAATATATATATGGTCGATTCCAGCGAAAGGTGTACACGGTGTTTTTGATCATGTTCAGGCCAATAAAAAAATCCAAAAAAATGTAGGAACCTCACTTTTGTGTTTTATGTATCCGCACCGGTGAACTTATTCGTGCCGCATTTGTTCCAACTTCATTTGAAGTGAACTTTTTTTTAACGATTTAAAAACATGCCATTTTGGGCCATTTTTGGAAAAAAAAAAACTTAATTTTTTTTTCGCGACCAAACTTTTTAAAGAATATCATCAAATACACTACTCAAAAAAAGTTAAGGACCACTTTTTAAAACGTATATAATTTTTTTATACAAGGTGTTTTATTTCTGGAAATACTTCAGTACAACTGTCCTTAATGTCCTTAAACACGCTGTAATCAATTTCACGCATGGGTGGTTTCAGTTGTTGCACAGTGTCTCTCGCATCACTGCACATCCTGAAAAG
>CALNVZ010000674.1:32883503-32915617 GCA_940671915.1 Paracentrotus lividus
TTTGGCTAGGGGCTGATCTATTAATAAATATTCGCAATAAATTATTCTCATGTGTGAATCTTTTAGTTTAGACGTTTATCTTTTTTAATCGTATTTATGCTTGTATTCAAGCACAATGTTGAGAAAAATACCATACACTTATTAGTAACAATAATCTTAATTAAAAAATAAAACATACGATAAACAGGACAAATATTGACGTTTTTGGTTAAAAGTTAGTGTGTCGCGAATACTTGGTAGTATGTCCATATAATTGGTGAGAAAGATATTTTCACAAAGAAACAATTAGTTGATAGCCCTACACGATTATTATATCGATTGGAATCCAAACAAATAGTTTAATAGGGAGAGTGGGTAGTTGGAACACGGGGTTAGTTGAAACATTGTAATTTTCTTGAACGTCTATAAATATATTTATGCAAATCTACCCTCAGGTGTTGCTATTAGCAAACGGCCATCCACCACATTTTAGACAGCACACATGCTTCAAGCCTCGTGAAGTTTAGAAAGCATGTTGTTTTTTCACCTTCTGAGTAATTTTGTCATTTTTACAAATGTTTTATTATCTCAGAAGAAGATCATTAAGTAAGTTGGCCAGTTTTTGATTGTTACAAACAGTTATACCAAGCTACAAAACAAGGTTAAATATATGGCATTGTTGTCCCTCTTTTGTGCTGTAAGCTTAAAAATGTCAAATGGGCCTCTGGGTAGTTGGAACATTTTGGACGGGTTAGTTGGAACAGTTACTAAGTAAATAGGTTTCTACTGAAAAAAAAAATAGAAAATCACATAATTCAATAAAGTGTTCCGAAATATTCTATACATGTATATTAGTGCACATTGACAATTTTATATTGTTTTAACAAATATATTGCAGAATGCTACTTCACAGGACTTCAGAATATCTGTATGTGTGTGGATTATATCAAGTGTAATAAACATGAAGTTAAAAAAAAACTTGAACACCAATCTTTAATATTTAATTGGAATCAATAAAGCAAGTTAGCTGAACCAGCAATAATGTTGCAGGTATTTTAAATATGATTTCATATGATGTAATGCACAATGTTTTCAACTTACCCCCATACCCTGTTCCAACTAACCCCGTGTCTTGGGGTTAGTCGGAACAGCTTGACATGGTTCTTGTTGAAGATGGATTTTTTCCGGAACCATCAACTAAGTTTAAGAATTTTATGGGGGTACCTTTGTAGCATACAGATATACACTCAAGCTGATTGTTTATTGTTTCTTGAAATAAATCCGCTTTGTTTTAGCGGCCATTTTCGTGAAAATGTTCCATATAACCCCGCTCTCCCCTATACATGTAAGCCATTTAATACCTATGTAACCTACGAATACATTAGCTGTTACCTACGAATACATATGTTTCTACCTCTTCTATAAACAAAAGTAATGGGCGGATTCCAATTTTTTTAGGTTGTTAATGAGGAGTCATTCTTTTCTTTTAGTAAGATATGACATACCTTAATTAGCGTCGTGAAGAATTAAACAATGCAAACTGACACAACCCATGTTTTCAAACAGATTGTCTTAAAACTATAACTTTAATGAGATATGCAAAAAACAACGAAATTAGGAGCACAAGCCCTGCCTCTACCGATTTTAAACTATTGTTAGAATCTATATGATGGATGGAATGACATATTGGAAGGAAAATGTATATTAGGAGGCAAAATTCTGACTGTTTCACATTATGTACGTGAATCGTAGGTAACATGCAACAGAATATGTTTTTTTTACCCCTCTGCCACAAAGTCAATTTGGAGATTAAGCGTGGCAATTTATCACACGGATAGGTTGATATGTTGACATTTAGGTGGTCAAAGGACTAAATTCATCAAAGAGGTTCTAAATTTGGACTCAACTTTTTCGCCGTGTACATGACCAAAAAGTTGAGTCTAAAATTAGAACCTCTTTGATGATTTAGTCTTTGACCCACATATAGTCAACATTATCAACCTATTCGTGTAATAAATTAGCCACGCTTAATCTCCCAAATTGGCTATGCTGGCAGAGGGTAAAGTATAAAACATATTTTTTGCATGTTACCTACGAATACACGTACCCTAATTTGATACAGTCAGATTTTACCTCCTAATATTCATTTTCCTTCCAAAATGTCATTCCATTCCATCATAAGATCTTAACAATAGTTAAAATCGTAAGAGCAGGCTTGTGCTCCTAATTCCCTTGATTTGCCATATCTCATTAAAGTTATAGTTTTAAGACAATCTGTTTGAAAAACATGGGGTTGTGTAAGTTTGCATTGTAATCTTCACGACGCTAATTAAGATATGTCATATCTTACTGTAAAGAAGAGAGAATGACTCCTCATTAAAAAACCTTAAAAAATTGGGAATCCCCATTTTCTTTGATAATAGAAAGAGTAGAAACATATGTATTCGTACGTAAACAGCTAAATGTATTCGTAGGTAACATTGGTATATCTGGCTTTCATGTATTATTTTAAACTATTGTTTGAATCCAATTGATATAATAAATCGTGTAGGTATCAAACTAACTGTTTCTTGTGAAAAATATCTTCTCAGTCAATATGATGGGAACATACTGCCAAGTTAGAGAAACACTAACTTTAAGCAAAAACGTCAATATTTGAGTCCTGTTTATCGTATGTTATAATTTTAATCAAATTATTTGGTACTAGTAAGTTAAGGTATTTTTCTGAACATTGTGCTTGATAACAAGCATAAAAACGATTAAAATGATATAACGTCTAAACTAAAAGATTCACGCATGAGAATAATATATTGCGAATATTTATTTTAATAAATATTAAAATAGCATCAGCCCCTAGGCAACAATAAAAAATGAATTAAATATATTCTGTCTAACATAAATACTTTAACACAATTCGAAAAAATGTTAATCAAATGTCTTTCAACGAACATTACATTATAGATGTAGATCGCCTTTTTAATGATTCACCATCTGTATAGGCATTCTTTCATCACGTTTATCAGATATATATTATATAAGCATGAAACCATAAACGAACAAAATATTAGCTATATTTCATTTTAAATCTAAATTCATTATTATACTTCCTTTAATTTTTTTTAAAATGTTTGTATTGTATAGTCGTATATATCTAGGCACTTACATGCATATATGATTATTCCCATTCTGTTTAATATCTTATTCCAATGATACTATTTGTGGGTAACAGTGAGTGTCTTGGACTGTTTTGAGTTAAATATTCATTATGTTAAAAATATAATTGACTGTTTCTTTATATTATGATTGATTATTGGAAGAAAAATAAAGACCTCTTGCTCAAACGTAACCCAAATCAAAAGTATTTTGAGAGAATATAATACGTCAAATGAAAACATAATCCAGGCTGAATACCAACCAAATTGAATTTCTGCTGCCCACTATATGAATTAAAAGGAGAGCGATATACGTATGCATCTGTCACTTTTACGTCATTTTCATTTTCATGAAGAAAAAAAAAATGAAAATAAAGTTCAACTTTACTCTAATCAACATGGTTCGATAACTTATGAAATTATGAGTCAGAAGTATCGCATAAAACCCCAAGTTGGAAATTAAAAATAACTTAAAGAAAAGAGGCAAGTTGCTTTGTATTGAACTCCAGATTGCACAATTCGTTAATAAGAAACATAAACACATTAATCTAAAAGAAAAAAGGATAAGTCGTAAAAATTAACGTTTAGTTTTGTTTTTATTTTTTTTATAAGTAATGAAAATCCATCTCAGTAAATATTATTCATTTCGTATTTGAAATAAAATTAAGAAGGTTAATTCACATCTGTATGTACAGATATGTGCAATCGGGCAAACGTGCCTTGAATGAAATAGGAGAAAAAAAAGATTGGTAATCCCGAATAATACAATTAGCTATAATTGGGAAACTTTACTTACAAATGCTGATAATCACAAATACATAAAATAACTTAAATTATTGCGGTCCAAATGATTGTCCCCCCATTATCCTAATTGGGACTTTTCTTCCTTTCCAATAAATAAAAATCAATGTGAGGTTAATGTAAAGCCGAAAATGACAAGTTTACGTGACATTGTTACCTACGAATACACATTGTTACCTACGAATACACGTGACGCCACTGCTGGAAATGTTTATCCCATGTTTTATTTATTCATAAAAAGCTATAATTTTTTGTAATTAAATCTGAAAGAGTTTCCCCACTTGATAAGCGCTACGAAATAAATTAAACTTGATAATAACATTTTTTCAGAGCAAAATTACTTCTCAATAATGTTAAATAAATAAATATTATTTTACATTAATAAGGAAAATGTCAAAACATAATGAAAACATAAGATTTCTAAACAAAGAAAATTATCACACATTATCCTATTTATATGACAATGAAACTACAAAAGTTTGTAATGTTAGTCACAAGACAAATTACTTAAATATATGCCAAAACACGCTATGCATACTTGTATTTCGTAGGTAACATTTGGATGTCAAATGTTACCTACGAATACAGCACTTATAAGGAATATATCAAATACTATTGTTCAAGAGTGATAAAACTTTGCACACGTCTGTAAGACATCGTTTGTCAACTTTCCCTACAATATTTGTCACTAATCTTTTAAGGTATAGAAATGGCATGTGGTAATAGGTGTATACGTAGGTAACTGAATTTTTGACCACATGAAAAGTTTGGACCTTTGACTCTTCTCCAGATTAACAAAGAAAGCAATGTCATGGGAACAATACATGTCGATAGGGAATGGTGAGGCGCCTCTGTACGACAATTGCCAGCTGTACTTCGTTATATCTAGTATGGTTTATAAGCTTTTAAAAAAGCTGTATTCGTAGGTAACATTCAAATTACCACTCGAAAAAAAATTCCAGAGATTGTTTGGATTGCCCTATATTATTCAAATTTGGTACAATTTCTCCTGAGATGTGTGCCATCCTAAAATACAACTTGAATTTAAGTTATTTTATGATTTTCTTTAAAAAGTTTGGTCGCGGAAAAAAAATGGCATGTTTTTAAATTGTAAAAAAAAAAAAGTTCACTCCAAATGAAGTTGGAACAAATGCGGCACGAATAAGTTCACCGGTGCGGATACATAAAACGCAAAATTGAGGTTCCTACATTTTTTGGATTTTTATTGGCCTGAACAAGATCAAAAACACCGTGTACACTTTCGCTGGAATCGACCATATATATATAATATATATATATATATATATATATATATATATATATAATATTGTAAGAAAATGGTGAAGAGAATAATAGTTGACTTAGCTCAAATCAAACTTCCCCAGAGCTATCGTCCCTTTTTGGATAATTTTCATTTTTATTTTTTATTTTTTTGGTAGATCGAAAAAATGTCTCCGCCGGAATCGAACCGGGCCTCCAGCTTTGAACGCCGGTGCCCTAACCACTTGACCACAGAGACTGGTTAGTGGTTAGGGCGGACCCGATCGATTGACCGTCAGATAAACAGATTCTCAACCTCACCAATTATTGTTTTCTTTGTCGGGGGTAGATGAGTTTTTGAACAACTGACCAAAAAAAAAAAAAAAAAAAAAAAAAAATATATATATATTATCCAAAAAGGGAGGATAGCTCTGGGGAACTTTGATTTGAGCTACGTCAACTCTTTTTCTCTTCACCCATTTCTTTCACAATTTATATAAAAAAGAGTTGCCCATTGGCTGTTGTATGTGTATTCTCTTACACTTATATATATATATATATAATAATTTTAATTTGCCTGATACTTACCTTGATATTCCATCCTTCAATTCAAAATACAAAAAGGAAGAATGTTCAAATTCATTTTCTCTTGTGCATTATAATTGTAGAAGCTTACCATGCAATTTTGATTATTTTGATATGTATCTTAACAGTCTTTATCATGATTTTAAAGTAATAGGTCTAACCGAGACTTGGTTGAATTCTTTGTCACCTTTGAATTTATACTCTCTTAGTGATTATAATCTCACATGCAATAATAGAAAACAAAAACGAGGTGGTGGGACAGGAATTTATATTCATAACTCATTGAAGTTTTCCGTAAGACATGATTTACTTATCCCTACCGAGTCCTTCGAAAGTATTTTTGTTGAAATATCGAACAGTACCAAGTGCAGGAAGACTATCATTGGTGTTATATTTCCATCAACTGTTCATAATGAAAATGGTGTCCCTGTCCCTTTAAAATTAAAAAAAAGCGTCTAATTACACCGCCAAATTCACAAACTTTTTTTTTTCAAAATTGAGTAATATTGACTGGAAATGCATAGTAAATGATAACGTTAACGAGATGTACGAAACATTTTTGGATATATTTCAAAAGAATTATGAAGAAAGTTTTCCATTAAAATCTTTTAGTTGTAATAAGAGAAACAGGAATCCATGGTTAACACAGGATCTACGCAAAATGTGTAACAAAAAACGTCAATTATATAATATAATAATATAAATTAAATAAATACATTAAAAATCCAAATACTTACCGTAAAGAAGCTTATAGGACGTTTCAGAATTATGTTACTAATAAACTAAGACATGCCAAAAGAGATCATTTTTATAAAAAGTTTAATGATACAAAGGGAAATACTAAATCAACATGGAGAATTATCAGTGATCTTTTGAATAAAAACCATAATAAAGAACATAATAAAATAGATTCTCTCCAAGTTGGGGATGACATTGTTACGAATAAACAGAGTATTGCAAATTCTTTTAATGACTTTTTTGTTAGTGTTGGAATGTCATTGCAAAAACCAAAATATAGATCCTATTCAAAATATCACCTTCGATAATTATCTTGAAATGCCAAATGATCACTCCATTTTTTTCAAACCTATAACAAAATGTGAAATATTATCAATAGTGGACAAAATGAAAAGTAATACCAGTTCCGGCATAGACGATATAGATATTAAAGTTGTAAAAAATGTAATTTCTGTTATAAATGAACCATTATCTTTTATTTTCAATGCTTGTCTTACTAATGGTATCTTCCCAACAAAAATGAAAGTTGCACGTGTTACACCCATTCATAAAAAAGGGAATAAAAATAATGTTAACAATTTTCGGCCAATATCCGTATTACCAATTTTTTCCAAAATATTAGAAAAATGCATGTATAAGCGGTTAGATGAATTTTCAAACAAACACAATATTTTACTTAAAAATCCATTTATATTTAGGCATGGTCATTCAACAGCGACAGCAATACTTGATCTAATTCATAAAATTAATGATGCTATAAATAACAAGGAATATGCTTTAACTATTTTTATTGACTTAACTAAAGCCTTTGACGTTATTGTTCATTCAATTTTACTTCAAAAATTAGACTATTATGGTATAAGGGGAACTCTACAACACGTTACTAGTTATCTCACTAACCGTAAGCAATTAACAGTCATTAAGGGCATTTCATCGTCACTAAAAGAAATAAAATGCGGCATGCCGCAAGGTTCCATCCTCGGCTCTCTTCTCTTTTTACTTTATATAAATGATTTACCATATTCCACTCAAAATTTACAATATATTCTGTTCGCTGATGATACTAGTGTTTTTTATAAAGACTCAGATTCCGAAAAGTTATTTAATTATACAAATAATCAACTTGTGAATATTAGTAATTGGATGGAAGCAAATAAACTATTTTTATACATAAACAAAACATATTATATATTATTTGGCACTCGAACCAGCATCAACGATGATTTAAGTATAGAATATAGAAATATAAAAATAGAGAGAGTTTACTGAACTAAATTTTTAGGTATTCTTATAGATGACAAACTGTCCTGGACCAACTATGTAGATAGCCTATGTAAAACAGTGTCAAAAAGTATTGGTATTTTGTATAAACTTCAGTTTCTTCCCCAAAAAATCTTAAAATTGTTATACCATTCCCTTATATCGTCTCATATAAACTATTGTATCACTGTTTGGGGCTTCACAGCAAAGAAAAACATTGCAAGGATTCTAACATTACAGAAAAGAGGTATCCGATTAATAACACATTCTTCATATCTATCTTCCAGCAAACCTTTATTTATAAACACTAATATATTACCTATTAACGAATTTATATCGCTGGAAACTGCTATGTTTATGTTTAAGTTACTAAATAATATGCTTCCTGAAGTTTTTAGTAATTATTTTACCATGAATTATTGCATCCACAATTACAATACAAGAAATGCACATAATATTCACCCCCCCCCCTTTTAATCGAATTGCATTAACACAATCTTCCATATTTATAAAGGCTCAGTTCTATGGAACAACCTTCCCATCTCCCTTAAGAATAGTAGGACAATATATCAATTCAAAAGACAATGTAGGCAATATATTTTTCATCAAATGTAATAAGTTACAAAATGTATTTTCCAGTTTTCTATATTCCCTTCCTTTTTTCGATTATATATTTTTGTATCTTGTAATCATATTTCCATTCTATGTATCCTAAGTTTAAACCAGTTTTTGTTTTGCATGTTTTTGAGGATCATTTCCAGCAAGCCGTTTATGTGCTTTTTATGATCCTCCCACCAAAGATATTTTGTATTACCTTGTTTGTTTGTATATTTATATGTATGTATGAAATGTTTTTATCTTGAAGTGGAAATAAATGAATTGGATTGAATATATATATATATATATATATATATATATATATATATATATATATATATATATATATATATATATATATATATATATATATATATATATATATATATATATATATATATATATATATATATATATACATATATAAATATATTTCTTTACATTTTTTCTTCGGCTTTATACTGCCCTTATGAATTAATATTTATTAAGAAATGGCAAAGATGATTATTGTATGCAATTTGATTGATTACTGTGTTAATTTCACTAACTTGAATTAGTTAAAAATCTTACATGTCTTGAGTTAAATGTAATTATAAGAATACCAAGTAACAATACTTATTATGCAGCCATAACGATTGTCAATAAAATCTCATTTAAGCAAAGATTGCCATTTCTGACAGCCATGGTGCGTTATAATGCTCAAAGCTGCAATTATCATTCATATAAGTCCTCTCTAATATAATCTTCTTTTTTCCCCTTTTCCTTTTTTTTTTTTTAATTTTTTTAAAAAACTATTATTACTATTTCATTTTGCATTTGCGTTCAGCTTTATGCTGCTCGTATGAATTAATATTTATTAAGACATAGCAAATTCGATGATTGTATCTAGGTTAATTAATAAATATGAAATTAATTATTGCTTCTCAATCAAGCATAATCTACGTAGAAGTGAATCGAAAGCTACCATATGCCTTCTTCATTCAATCTTGGTTCGTTATTGCAAAGATATATTGATTGTTGTGAAATAATATAACCTAACCATTTTATTGCCTTTCTACTCCCTTCTCTACCACATTATCCCACCTTAAAAAAAAAGGTCTGCCACGTTCTGCCTCTCTCCCTCTCCATCCTTCTTCTCTCTCCGTCTCCCTCTGTCTCTCTCTTTTCTCCTCATACACACAAATATATACTCACCCACATTCTAACCCACACCCACACCCATCCACACACAAACATACAATATCATCTTTTCCTTAGTTTAATCATTTTCTGTTTATCGGCCAAAGCTACGCCACATTTTTTTCTCATTTCCCCGTTAATTACTGTAATGAAGGGTAAATACGAAAAATATGTTATAGAAACTCACGTACACATTATTTTTGTCTTTTTGATTATTGATTCATTCTCCCAACCCTCTTCTTTCTCGCATTCCTTTCCGCATATTTCATAGTACTTAGTTCATGTAAATTTAATTTGTAAATACGAAATGTATCAGTTTGTAGCTGCAATCTTGAATGTCTATCCATAAACCTGATCAATTTCAATTTCAATTTACTATATTCCTTTTGCAATTATAAACAATGACTATTATCAGATTGTAATAATGATAAGAGTAAAAATAGTAGTAATACGAATTCTTCTTTTTTTTCCCCTTTGTTCGTCAAGGCACCAGGTAAGACTAATTGTTTTTTAATATTTTCTCCGCTTATATATAGCGCTTAATACATATATCCACCTCGGTGTTTCTAAGTGCACATTTTGGTTGCATATTGCATGTTTGTCACAAATATACTCTTATGTTTACTGGTTTCAATCACTAATAATGTACATGTATATGAAACCTAATTTGATCATTTTATATACAATGTGTAGTTCACTTAAATTAAACATTGCGATATATAAATTCTCACTGCTCTTATTGATTTGAAGTTATCAGTAGAAACGTAGCTATTATAGTAGCCTACCGAAGATTATGCATTCTTATATCTGTTCGATATCTCGACCACCAAAGTGTCATGTTTGATATTATTCGATGACAACTCTACTCCACTACGTACAAAATTGCGATGGATACCAATCCTAGCACAAAACCTACGAAAGGATTACAAATTATTTAGATAGGGCCTATACATGAAATTAGCTAACACACTTGTTAATGTTTTGTGTCCAAAGTTTAAAACCGAGAACATTATGTATAAATGAATACATGCAAATTTGATAAAAGGGTAAAAGATATAATAATTGTAATATTTTAAAATGAAAAATCATGAATGTTTATGTTTTCTTTTCAACTATGTTTCAATGAATTGTAGAAGTCTATGATCATTGTGACGACGATCAAGATAACATTCATGATTGGATATCATGTGATTCCGATGAGGTAATGAAGATATTATGGGGGTACTGCACATATATCAGTGATTGTGACGATGAAACCTATGAGGACGTCTGCCGAGAGGATCGAACATCTGAATATGCCGGTGATTGTGATGGACGAGATGACTGCAAGGTTCGCTGTGGTAATGGACACGGATGGCCAGATCGCCCGGATGGATGTTCAATATGGCCAACCAGATTGAGATGGATTAATGTTGGTTATCTTTGTAAGTGTATATCTATCATCAAAAATTAAAACATAACTACAATGCATCCCATGCAGAAAAAAGTAAACCCCACTTTGAGAGTCTCATTTCAAAATTTTAAACCTTATGTGACCTTAAAATTTATTTCATGATAAAGAGAAACTCATTTTAAACTCAACGATACCAAACTTATACCTGTGTTGTGACGGATATCTAGGCAGTTGGGCATTAAAAACAGGCGTAAAAACTGCCCTGTACCAATTTTGGGCCAAAGCAACCCTTGAATTTCAATAGTCCAAGTAATCCTTTGTCCATAATAAATCGAGTCAGGAAGGCTAACCTCAAACAAACCAGTGGCGGATCCAAGATTCCATCTTGGGCAAGGGGGGGGGGGCGGGCAACATATATAGATGGATTAATGTTGGTTACCTGTGTAAGTGTTTAGCTAGCAAATAAAACAAAATAATAAAAAACATATATATAAATTCTGCCTTTGGATACGATACAAAAAATAATTATAGCCAATTTCGTGCCTTTAGGTTAAGAATAAAAATCCGTTCCATCATGCATTCTGATGTAACCGTAAAGGCACATACTTAATCAATTAACCGTATGCAAAAGGAATTTAATCCAGCTCCATCCAATGTCCTCGTGTGTAATGAAACATGGAAATCTTTTATTGAATATCAATTTAATCTCATAATTCATGTAAAAATATGTATAAATCAAAGAAAATTTGCCGTAACGGTTTTACTAACACTTACATGCACGGTGTATCAAAACATACTAATAACTATTATATTTAACAGTCTGTAGGAAATAAAATTGTATAACTGGGAAGCATTTGTTTTTTCTATTAAAGGAAAATGAGTCATAATCTGGAGAACAGGAAATAGAGCCTTTACTATATTTTTCCATGTCATTAGGTGCGGTAGATCTTAAGATATAACTAGTTTTCTACAATTGATAAAAAAAAAAATCATTTTGCGCACGCCGTGCCATGCCTTTGTGGAGGCTTAGGACATAAACCACCAAAATAGTTTTGAAACGACAACCGGTGACCATTTGTCGTAACAAACAAAAATAAATAAATAAATAAATAAATTTAAAAAAATTAGCCTAACCTTAGTTCTAAAAAAGCAAATTATTTGAAACAAGTTGTATTAGCAAGAAAAATATATTAGCCTTTATTTGAGACCAGATACACATAACATTTGAAAAGATTTTACAAATACCCCCCCCCCCCCATTATTTTTGTTTCCCTACCAGAAAAAAAAAAGTGTCCCACAGTGTGAACACATTGTGACAGAGTGTGTTCACATTGTGCCGTACTGTTTCCAGGGGGAGGGTCCATGAGGCCGAGCGCCCACGAGGCCGAGGGCCCACAAGGCCGAGGGCCAAGGAGGCCGAGGGCCCACAAGGCCGAGGGCCAAGGAGGCCGAGGGTCAATGAGACCGAGTATTTTCCCACGAGGCCGTGGCTCCAATAGACCGAGGGTCCACGAGGCCGAGGGACCACAAGGCAAAGGGACCACGAGGCCGAGGGTCCACGAGGCCGATTTTGTCATATCGTATTTTGCAATATAGGGTACATGCAGGTAATATGGGCCACCTGAAGCAAATCATGTCGTGACCGTCGACCGGTGACCGGTGACCGATGTGAGCGCCATAATGTTGTTCATATGAACTGTATACGAAAATTTATAATCGTGAGAGCATCTGATGCCGAAATTTCTCTGAGAAAATTGCTGAAAACCAACAAGGTAGGTAAAACTTACTGCATTTTTTTTACCCTGATGTAAAATGTGATATTTCACAGAATGTGATTGGTGAAAGAGTGTTTGAGGGGTAACCTCAATTGTTTGTATATTTAGTAAGCTTATATATACCATCATTTGCAAAAGTTTAAGACACCCTAAATTTTTGGGTATTATGTTCAATGAGCATTATTCTTTTCTAGCCCAAATTCCTTGCTCAAACGGCGAGAAATGGTACTCTTAACCGATGTAATACCATTAGACGCAGACTCGGCCTTGAATGTCACGACAGGAAATGGAAAATCTCTTCCAACAATCCTCTTCATCATGTGTCCTCCGCAACGCGTTGTTTTTCTTGACGACCACTCCTCTTCCGTTCGGAAAATGAGCCATCGTTTCGAAATTTGTGAATGGCATTGTGGACGACAGTCTTGTGCTACACCCCAGTCTTCTCACTAATCTTGCGTTCAGAGTAGCCTTCTTGGAAAGGGTTACTATTTTAACCCTCTGAACCTGACTTAGACTCTGTTTTTTTCCACATCCTGGATAAGAGACAAAGTGCAGATGAAGAACCTTCTGAGGCAAAGACAGGATGATGGGTGAGAATTGCTGTTCTCTTACTCTGTTTATCTTCAGCTATTCGATACTGTCAATCAATACAATTATGTTAAACACTCTGAGATCTCTTGGTGTTGATGGAAAAGCTCTTGATTGGTTATAGTCATACTTATCTGAAAGGTTTCAAGTTGTTGTTATTAATAATTCAAAGTCTGATCCTGCTAGGTTAGTTTGTGGTGTACCACAGGGATCAGTTGAGGCCCGACCCTTTTTCACTTACTTGGGTGGTCTTAAAGGATTTTAAGACATACTGTTTTAACTATCACTGTTATGCAGATGATGTCCAGATGTATAGTTCATTCTTTACCTAGCCAGGCCAATGTCATAGATGTTGTTAAAAAACTTGAAGTTTGTGTCGAGATATTATTATATGGATGAGTAGTAATTTTGAAGTTAAATGAGGCTAAATCTGAGCTACTGTTTATCGGCTCTAAGGCTTCATTAGATAAGATAAATCTTCCGTCTTTTGAGAATTGTAGTGTGGATATTGTATCAACCAAATCATGTAGAAAACCTTGGAGTTTTGTTCGACTCCACTATGTCCATGTCTGCCCAGATCCCTGCTGTGTGCAGATCTGATAAGGTATCAATTGCGTAATTTAGGCATCATTCGCAAGTATTTGACTCGTTCGGTAACAGAAAGATAGTGCATGCTCTAATATCGTCTCGGCTTGAACTTGGTAACTCGCTGTTGTTTCAACTTCCACAGTCTCAACTCTCAAAATTACAGAAATTGCAGAATTCTGCAGCTCGTATTGTATCACCTTACTCGACGCTCTGCTCACATAACTCAAATTTTGTCCTCACTTCATTGGTTACCTATCGAATATCGTATTGTATTTAAGTTGTTATTGCTAGTTTTCATTGTATACATGGATCTGCCCCTGAGTATAATGTTAAATTGTTGATGCCTACAATCCTCCTCGACGTCCTAAGATCTTCAGACTCGAATTACTTGTTGTTCCAAAATCTAAGAAATCATAGGGGGGATCGTTCTTTGCACATGCTGGTCCTTTCTGTGGACCAATTGCCACACACATTCGTAATATTACAAATGTTGAATGTTTCAAAACTGCACTCAAATCTCATCTGTTCAAAATTGCCTTCAAGTAGTTTCCAATCATTTTTTCTCTACTGTTTTATTTATTTTTAATATATGTATCACCATCCATCTCCATGTAAGTTTTTCCTCTCTCCAGCGCTTTGAGCACATGATTAATGTGGAGACAGCGCTTAAGAAATACTCTATATTATTATTATTATTATTATTATTATTATTATTATTCATGGAAATGAGCTTAAACCATTAATCTCATCCCATGAACCATGACAGGAAAACATGTTACATAATATTTCAATGGAACAAAAGAATAATGCTCATTGAACATAATACCCCAAAAATTTAGGGTGGTCTTAAACTTTTGCAAATGATGGTAGTTGCATTTGATCATACTAGCGTGTACAGTGGGGTGTAACACAACGACTTACGATTGATCAAAAGTTACGATTGACTTTTTCTCGGTAACCTCATTTGAAAATCAGGTACAGTCATGGATTAGGATTTGGATATGATTAAGAGTAGGGTTAGGGCTAGGGTTAGGATTAAGATGATCAACTTTGGAGCATCCTGTCCATGATGAGGCTACCGAGAAAAAAAAAATCAATCGTAACTTTTAATCAATCGTAAGTCTTTGTGTTACACCCCCCAGGTCAATTTGTTGTAGTGAAGGGGTGCAATGTGGCATTGAATGCTTGCCTGACATAGCAACATTAGTGCAGGTAGTAGTCCAAAATGACGGAAATGATTCTTGTACTTAGTATTGTGATGAGGCATCAATCTCTTTGCTACGATTTTTTTGGGTGTATTCACAGTATATAATTGATATAAATAACTTATTGTAGGCCTATATTGATTTATATAATGAAAATTATATTTAAATAATAGTAAAAAAAAAAAAAAAAAAATTGACAAAATACAAAACAATGAAATATGTAGTCAAAGTATTTACTGAAGGGTCTTATATTTTCAAATGATATCTTAAAGTTATTGATTCTCAACATTTTAAGCGAATTCCAGACATAGTAGAGTCATTGTATTTTTTTTTTTACACTGTCCGTCATAAAGGTGGAATATTTTTTTTGTCGCTATAGCGACATGACTTTCCTCTGAATTTAATTTCTTGAATATGTTTGTCCCTGCTTTTACTTTTTTGGGACCCTGGCTATATCTTGGACATTCTCCCAACCCTTCACGTGGACCTTTTTCCAAAAAGGTTTGGTCAACCCCCGTGATGCCCTTTTTTCTAATTTTTTCTCATTTTGGGGCCTATTTTTGTTTTCCCGGCCAATCAAGCCCCCCTCAGTCCTACCCCCAGGAAACGCGACTGAGATGAACTGTTTTATATTGTTCTTTAAGTTAAATCTAAATTCAGGGGACAGGCTTATGTCTCTTGTCTAGGGGAGGGGTTGAAGTAAAAAACGAGATTGGTGAAAATTCGGAATATTTTATTCCATCTAAACACAACACAAAAAGAAAGTTCCCCCTATTTCAAATATCAATAATTTTTGAAATAGGAGGAGTTAAAAAAATCTAATTATATGTCCATGTAAGAAATTTAATTAGTTACCAGGGGAGCGAATTTTAGGAAAATTCATGAAGTCATGCTTCAGTGAGCAATGGTTGAATGCAAAAATGTCATTTTTTTAAGTTCACAGGCCTAAAATCAGAACTTTGATTCAATGATATGGACCAATTTTTAGATTTTAAACATTTCACGCATCAGAATGTACGCAAAACATGCTTCCAAATATACGGAAAGGACATTTGCGTAAAATTTCACGGCTGAGTGAGCAAGCAGCAAAAAATGCCAAAATTGCGATTGTTACTTATTTTTCATGGTAAAATTGATAAAATATGATGGGATTCATGTCTAGGAAGAGTGTTTTTAACTTTTGCAAAAAGTTTAAATCAATTCACGGTTGAATAAACACCATAAAATACCATGTGAAAAACACTAAGTAAGTATTCTTTCCATTTTGTACACTCAAAATCATGTGAATATATGTTTTTGTATTATTTTTATGACCGGTGCACGTGTGTGCATGATTCTATTGCATTTATGTAAAAATTCATGCTTCAGTGAGCACGTGGCACTGGAAAACATGTTTTGTGATATAGAGAACAAAATTAAATTGCTTACTTTGCTTAACCATAACAATTCGTTTGAAAGTATTCATTACATTTCATTTTCGCAAAAATCCCGATTTTTTATGCTTCAGTGAACACAAGATATGAGAAAAATATGAAAAAAGGAAGAAAGTTTGCGGCCCTGGCACGGCCTTATGGCACGTCCGATTCTTAATTTGACCTACGTTCCTGTTAGTTAATGACCTCTTAAAGATTCTCTCCAAGTTTCAAGAATTAACTCACGGTATAACGAACAAAATATTGACAATGAATATGGGCAATATATGACTTTTGTTCACTATTGATTTCCCCCCATTGACTTTATGTATAGAGTTTGAACAAAAAGTGGACAAAAGTCAAATATTGCCCAATTTCATTGTCAATTTTTTGTTTGTTATACTGTGAGTTAATTCTTGAAACTTGGAGAGAATCTTTAAGAGGTCATTAACTAACAGGAACGTAGGTCAAATTGAGAATCGAAAATGCCATAAGGCCGTGCCAGGGCCGCAAACTTTCTTCCTTTTTTCATGTTTTTCTCATATCTTGTGTTCACTGAAGCATAAAAAATCGGGATTTTTGCAAAAATGAAATCAAATGAATATTTTCAAACGAATTGTTATGGTTAAGCAAAGTAAGTAATTTAATTTTGGTCTCTAAATAAAAAAAAAAAAACAGGTTTTCCAGTGCCACGTGCTCACTGATGCATGAATTTTAAAATAAATGCAATAGGATCATGTACACACGTGCACCGGTCATAAAAATAATACAAAAACAGATATTCACATGATTTTTAGTGTACAAAATGGAAAGAATGCTTACTTAGTGCTTTTTACATGGTATTTTATGGTGTTCATTCAACCGAGAAAATTGATTTAAATTTTTTGCAAAAGTTAAAAACACTCTTCCTAGACATGAATCCCATCATATTTTATCAATTTTACCATGAAAAGAAGTAAAAATCGCAGGTTTGGCATTTTTTGCTGCATGCTCACTCAACCGTGAAATTTTGCGCAAATGTCCTTTCCGTATGTTTGGAAGCACGTTTTGTGTACATTCTGATGCGTGAAATGTTCAAAATCTAAAAATTGATCCGATGTCATTGAATCAAAGTTGTGATTTGAGGCTTGTGAACTTCCAAAAAATGACATTTTTGCATTCAACCATTGCTCACTGAAGCATGACTTCGTGATTTTTCCTAAAATTCGCTCCCGTGGTAGCTAATTAAATTCCTTACATGGATATACAATTAGAATTTTTTTAACTCCTCCTATTTCAAAAGTTATTGATATTTGAAATAGGGGGAACTTTCTTTTTGTGTTGGCCATCTTCTGGGGATGACAAACTTTTTTAAAGAAAAATCCCCGGGAAGGATTAAGGGAGCGTCCAAGATATACCCAGGATCCCAGAAAGTGAAAGCGGTGACAAACACATTCAAGAAATTAATAACGGAGCAACATAATATCGCTTGAGCCAGAAAAAATATTCCATCTTTATGACGAACAGTGTAAATAGTATTACATTAAATACATGTCCCCCATATTACCTGCACATGCAGGTAATTAATTATGGGCACTTTGGTGATGACGTCAACAGGGGGGTTGGTGATAATTGTTTTTCTTCACAATAACAGTTAGAGCAATAGTTATTGATTCATATAAGACTGTGTGTCATTTTGTAATTTTATGCAAATTAGGAAAATGAGCCTAGGGGGCCCATATTACCTGCATGTATATATCCTGCTGCTCAAGTGCCGTTTTTTTTTTTCTAGAAAAAGAAATACATTACATTAAAATTTCAAATTTCACAAAGAATAAACGGATAAAACGGTATTCAACGGCCACTACATTATTATAAGATTGGTAAGTGAGATGATACTCCAGAATAAAACATAATATTGCTCCGATTTATGAAATCCTTAAAAAAAAAATAATAATAATAATGCCCGTTTTTATTATCCGCAATTTATAAGATTATATTTTAGGCTTTATTGCAGGATATGCTTAGCGGAAACTTTTCTATTGACGAAGACAAAAATCCTAATGACAAAAAAAAAAAAAAAAAGAGTATATGAATAATAATTGGCCTCGTGGAACCTCGGCCTCATGAACCTCGTGAACCTCGGCCTCGTGAACCCTGGTCCTCGTAGGAAAATATTCGGCCTCGTGGGAATACCCCGTTTCCAGTACCGACACTGTGAAAATAGCCAAATCCACACAGTTGACACTGTGCAAACATTGTCCAAGTCCTTTACAATGTCACGACTGGGTGTATTGGGCGATTTTCACAGTGTTTCCACAGAATGGACACACTTGGTGCTTTTTTTTCCGACAGGGTTTATCGTACAGTGCGTCTCAGAAAAAATGAATAAATATGTACTAGTCTTTGATACTCTCCGTATGAAAGTTTTTTTTCTTCAAAATATAACCTCGTTTTTTCTTTTTTTCTAATGTGAAATTATATATACTTTCCTACTGTCACGGCCGACTATACACACAAAACTTGTGTATGAATTTTGGCAATTCAAACGACACATGTGTACTAATAGTCAAGTAACCTTTTGTCCCTTGTTGTTGTTGTGTGGTTGGTTTTAACGGCGCACGTCATTCAATTTTGAATATTCACGCCAATTTGTCCCTTATGATTGAATCAGATAGGCTAACATCAAGTAATGCATGCTCATGAAGCCAGAATCAAATCATCGAATACACTGAAATTAATTTACTTCACTTTTTGGTCAATAGACTCTTAAAAGAGAAAGTCAAGCCCGAAGTTGAAAAGGCGTCAATACAAACAGAACCTAATAAGAAACATGTTGAGAATTTGACAGAAATCTGCCAAAGGATAACATAATTTAGGTCAGAGGCGGCGGAACGATTTTGAAAGTGGGGGGTCACGATGGAAAAGGGGGCACTTGAGACCAGAGGCTTGAAGAGAAAAGTATTCAGAAAAGCAGGGGTGTGCAGAAAATTTGCCTTTAAATTTGTGCTTTTAAAAATTTTAATGGCTTTGTATTTTATTAATGATAAACAAAAGGAATGCGAGCGTAGAGCGAGCCGAACATTTTGAGATAATTGTTCATTATAGACCCTATTTAGTATCCGAGAGCGCGAGCTGAAAAATTGAGTTAATTGTGCATTATATAACCTATTTAGTATCTGCGAGCGCGAAGCGCGAGCCCGAAAAATATGACCTCCGAATTGGAGTAAATTGTGCATCATATACCTTATTAAATATCCGTGATCGCGAAGCTCGAGCTGGAAATTATGATCTTAAAAATTGAGTCTATTGTGCAGTAAAACCCTATTAAGTATCCGCGAGCGCGAAGCGCGAGCCGAAAATTTGGGTTTTAAAAGAGCTATGGAGTAACATAGGGCACTTTTTTGTATTAAAAGTGCCCCTTTTTAGTAATAAAAGTGCCCCTTTTTACTATAAAAATTGCCTTTTATTAGCTAAGAAAAGGGGCACTTTTAGCCATGAAAAGGGGCACTTTAAGGCAGGATGAAAAAGTGGGGGGGGGGGGTCACAGTGCCCCCCCTGCCCCCCTGGTTCCGCCGCCTCTGATTTAGGTTTCTAATATCAATTATAAACAGCTATCCTCATTATGTTGTGAAATTCATTAAAAATCGCCATTTTCATTTGTAAATAAGTCACATAAGATTTGTAAGATTATTATTTAATAATATTGAGTCAGCCATATCCATGAGATAATTCCATGTAATAATAACATGCACTCATTAATATTTCCTCACTCTCCCCCCTTGACGATGAAGGCGTAGGCAATGATTCGCAAACCACTTCAGGCGCTACAACCTTGTCAACACTGGTGAGTGACAACGAATGTGAAGACACTTTCCAGATATATTTTTTTTTCTTCACATTTATATATGTGGGATAAAAGATCAATAACAAAGATTGCTAATATCAAAATGAGAATACCGATGATTTATGATTCAATGTAGTTTGTAATTTATAATTACTTAGCTGCAATTAAGCAACAAATCGGACAATTTTTCCTAAATATAATTCTAATAATAGAAAAAAACACAAATATTTTACAAATTATATCTTTCATTTTACGCGTTCAGGACAAACTAATCTACATTAGGCCAGTGTCATTTAATATCTGGTTTTAATCTTTAAATTGCTTTTTTTTTTGCGCTGAGAAGGCTACAATAAGTGAAGCTATTGCAATTATAAACAGGCTGCCTCAGCGACAGACAAATCAGCAACCATGGAAAGTGCTATGACGGACCTCGCAAATATACATCGAGCAACCACTCGCCCTCCAAACACTCACTCACAATCCACAGAGTCTCCTAAGACGCAACTCGTGAACATACTTCCACCGTCAACGAATCAAACAACCACACAATCAGCAGCCATGGACCCGGTTACGACGCACCTCGATAACACCAACACACCAACCACGGACCGGGTTACGACGCACCTCGATAACACCAACACACCAACCACGGACCCGGTTAACCTGAGTTACGACGCACATCAGATAACACCAACACACCAACACGCGACGGTTACGACGCACCTCGATAACACCAACACACAACCACGGACCCCTGTACGACGCACTCGATAACACCAACACACCAACCACGGACCCGGTACGACGCACCTCGAAACACCAACACACCAACCACGACCCGGTTACGACGCACCTCGATAACACCAACACACCAACCACGGACCTGGTTACGACGCACACCGATAACACCAACACACCAACCACGGACCCGGTGATGACGCGCACCTGATAACACCAACACACCAACCACGGACCGTTACGACGCACCTCGATAACCCAATACACCAACCACGGACCGGTTACGACGCACCTCGATAACCCCAATACACCAACCACGGACCCTGTTACGACGCACCTCGATAACCCCAATACACACCACGGACCCTGTTACGACGCACCTCTATAACCACACCAACCACGGACCCTTTACGACTACCTTGAAATCATACACCAACCACGGACCCTGTTACTACGCATTTCGATAACTCCAACACCAACTCATGACCCTGTTACGACGAACCTCGATGAGCTCACACACCAATGACGTACCCTGTTACGACGCCACTCGATAACTCCAATACACAACCACGGACCCTGTTACGACGCACCTCGATAACCCAATACACCAACCACGACCCTGTTACGACGCACCTTCGATAACCCAATACACCAACCACGGACCCTGTTACGACGTACCTCGATAACTCTAATACAACCAACCACGGACCCTGTTTACGACGACCTCTATAACCCCAATACACCAACCGACCCTGTTCGACGTACCTTGATAACTCTAATACACCAACCACGGACCCTGTTACTACGCATTTTCGATAACTCCAATACACCAACCATGGACCCTGTTACGACGAACCTCGAGTCCAACACACCAATGACGTACCTGTACGACGCACCTCGATAACTCCAATACACCACCTAACGACCTGTTACGACGCCCTCGATGAGTCCAACACACCAATGACGTACCCTGTTACGACGCACCTCGATAATCCAATACACCAACCACGGACCCTGTTACTACATTGCTAGATATCACAAACAGCCAGCCACGCATCAAAGCGAGACCTCATCCACCACCTACTCTTCTTCCAAAAGAATGTTTCATCCATGTAAGTCCAAAATAATTAAATCAAATTGCACTTTAATTACAATGCGTCTCTAGAACGTCCAGTTAAAGAAGTGTTAGTGCGGCGGTCACAATCGTCGTAGGCTACGGGCACGTGCCATCAACGTAGCCTGCGTTGCATGTGCAATGCACGCACAGAGCCTGGGTCAACTTCTTCGATTATTGTGTTTGTAGGGTATTGTAAGAACTTCCTGCACGTCGTACATGCATTGTACCTGCAAGGTGCCCCGCTCACGAATTTCTACGAAATCCATCGTAGGAGTGCACGTCGAAAGTACGGCGAGTGTTGACGCCGCATAACACAATTAATATTCTGTATCTATTCCGCGTCAGACACGGACATTGTGTGTATTATTTTTAGTGTTAATTAAGCTTCATCTATGTAAGCAACCTAATCTTGCATCACTGAAATCATACACGATTCGTCATAAAATGGTAATTTTTTTCTGGCTCAAGAGACATTATGTTGCTTCGTGTTTAATTTCTTGAATGTGTTTGTGACCGCTTAACTTTCTGGATCCTGGGTATATCTGACGTTCCCTCAACCCTTCCCGGGGATTTTTCTTCAAAAAATTGTCACCCCCAGAACATGCCATTTCGTCATTTTTCTTATTTGGGCCCTTTTTTGTTCACGCAACCCACAAGGCCCCTCAGTCCACCACAAGGAAACACGACTGAGGTGGAGATTTGTTATTGTTCTTTAAATTAAAATAGATTTATGTTACAGGCTCGACCTTTTGTCTAGGGAGGGTCAACATATTTTGATTGGGGTTCAACATATATTTTATTCATTTTACACCATGGAATTTCATCTCCCTTAAATTGTATTGTAAAATCTCAACAAACATAATCAATGTAAAATAATATCAATAATAACTATTTACAGCCTTGTCATCAAGGCCAAACAAAATTTAAAGGAAAATGATGATATTTAAGGGTTAAAGGTGGTTTTCCAATTCTTTTGTTTTCAGCATAAGATGGAATAAAATATCCGAATTTTCACCAATCTCGTTTTTTACTTCAACCCTCCCCTAGACAAGAGACCTTAGCCTGTCCCAGAAAAATAGATTTAACTTAAAGAACTATATAAACAGTACATCCTCGGTCGCGTTTCCTGGGGTAGGACTGAGGGGGCTTAATCGGCCGGGAAAAAAAAAAAGGCCCCAAAGTGAGAAAAATGACAAAAATGGCAACACGGGGGTTGACAAAACTTTTTTGGAAAAAGGTCCACGTGAAGGGTTGGGAGAATGTCCAAGATATAGCCAGTGTCCCAAAAAGTAAAAGCAGGGACAAATGTATTAAATAAATTAGTCAGAGCAAATCATGTCGATATAGCGGCCAAAAATATTCCACCTTTAATGAGACAGTGTAATAAAAATATTTGAACCCCCCCCCACAAAAGAAGCAAACCAAGAGGTCTCTCAGCTGTTGGATTGAAATGAATATGCATCAACATGATAACATAATGCATAAACTAAATCAGAACAGATTATTCAGTGAAAGAAACTCTTTGAAGTCATCATTTTACACAGCGATCCAAATAAAATAATAACTGATGAATAAATGAATAAAGAAATTAAAATATATTGAAGTCATCTTGTTTACATTATAAACATTTAGTTATTGGTTATCGATATGTCTAGGTAGAGTTCTCCTCCAAGAATCTGACGTACCATTACCATTAGAGTCTTGCATGCCTAAGACTGCAAGAACATGCTAGCCCAAGTAGCTGGGCGAAGAGAGAAAAAAATGAATTAATTCTTAAACTTATGTACAGAAGAAAAGTGCACATCAACCCAAGTACGCATGTACGAACGCACAAACACGCCTAACTACATAGACACACACTGCTACGTTAGCAGCTTTTTAGAAGACATACAAATTTCCCTGAGCCAAAGACTGTGATGAAGATGAAAAAAAATAAATAAACAAATAAATAAAATAAAGATGGATTCTCACTCTGAGGAGACGTCTCCTGCGATCGGAATGCTAGCATACGTCGCAGATTTATTTTTTTTGTCGAGGAGACGACTCCACGACTCATAAGCCATCGCGGAAACTCATAACACTAAGGAGACGACTCTGAATGTCTTTGACACGTCTCAACAACTCATGAGACGTCGCGGAAACTCAGAAGACGTCTCTAAAACATTTCCGAGACGTCTTCGCGACTGTATCAAAACCCATTTAAAAAACGTCTCAAACCGTCACAAACTAGTCTCAGATCCGTCTCATGGCAATTGAGATACCACCATCAGTCATAATGTATGTTACATTGACACATAAACACATAGAAAACAATTTATAAGCAGTGATCATTTCTTTTTCATAGCTCAAAGTTTTAATGGTTACTCCATAACAGTTGTATGTGTGCGTCTGTGCGTGTGTGTTTATGTGTTGTGTGTTTGTGTGTGTGTTGTGTGTGTGGTGTGTGGTGTGTGTATGTGTGTGTGTGTGTAGGTGGGGGTGTGTGGTGTGTGTGTGTGTGTGTGTGTGTGGTGAGAAGAGAGAAAGGGGGAGGGCGTGCGTGAGGTTTGAGCGTGGGTATGAGTCAGTGTATGGGTCTGTTCTCTTTCTGCGTGCACATAATGTTAACTTTAAATTCTATCGTCATCATCTACTTGGCGAAAGTTATATTTGCGTCTTCTAAAGTTTGCTATTTAGTCTGGCATGCAAAGATCAAAAATGAAATGGCACACAAAATGCCTGGAAGATAGCTCTTCCTAGACATAATCATGAACATCATTTGTTCCTACTTCAAAGAAGAAAGCTTAAAACTAAAGAGACACATTTTTTTTTTTTCAAATCTCTTGTATTTTTTAAGTTCATGGATGGTGATTGAAAAGCAATAACAAGTTTTCATGTGCATAGTCACTTTTTCTTTTTTACTCACTCGGTAGTTTGAAATGTCGAGGTGCACAATGTAATAACATCATAATGAAATACTAATTTGTGATGTGTTTTTAAAGGAGGATCCGAATATATTGTTAAATTCTGAGCTGTATGAGAGAAGATATTTGAAATTGCTTGAATCTGAGCAGTGGAAAATCGATTTTTAGATCGTAAGTAAAACATTATTTCGATGCATTGCATTCAAAGACATGATATTCTAATCCACATTTTGTTTTTTTTATTATTTTTAACAAACGAATACGATTCCATAATATAATCAACGAAACTGCAGTTGTGTTGACTAATTGTTTATCGGATTGGGCCGGGAAATGGCCCCAACAACTTTTATTACAGGGATTACATTTTATTGAGACCTACATTTTTTTTTATTTCACTCCATTTCGTTCATTTTTAGAGGAATGGAAATTAAATATGTATTCTTGTGACAATCCATAACACAATCCAATGAAGACATGTTCACTTGAAGCCTATTGATTAAAAAAAACCAAAAAAAACAAACATCAACGTTTCTAAAACTTATAATGCCGATTAAAATAACATGAATCGTATAATATCAAATTAAAGCATAATTATGTCCTTAATTAAACCTTAAGTGACCGAGTCAGAATCATTGAGACATTACAAGTTATTCTTCAGTGATCGCAGAAAGACTTACATTAATTTCTCAATCGACCCTATCGATATAAAAATTCATGTAGGCCTAGTTATTAATGGGGATTTAATCATCTTCATACAACTGTACGCGATCATTTAATCACGCGATAACCTAAGATGGGCGTGCCTTTTATTTTTCCTTTTATTTGGTCATTTACAAACTCACAGACAGACATGACACACACACCACACCCCTCAGCTCTCAGATATTAACACTCCCCACACACCCAAAACACTAAACAATCTGACGTTGGTATACTAATCTATGCGAATCGGTCATCAATATATTTAATTTTGATAGGGCGCACGAATTATCGTTTACCATTAACAAGGGTGCGTTCATGAAACATGTAAACATGTGGACGCCAGCATTTATTTTATCTTTCTTATGGGCTTAAAACCAATTCTTATACTCATGCTTGAAAAAAGTAATTACAACTGACCTCTCATCATGCCTATCGGCATCACAACCTATAATATTTTTCTGGTTTATTATGGAGAGATATTCTCTGGAAAACCTAACCTCGTCCGTTAAAGCTAATCGTCAACACGGACTAGTTTTAAAGCTAGTCCGTCATGTAGTCCGTCAGAGGGCTAGCATACAAACTGAATCCAGAGGCGGCGGAACCAGGGGGCAGGGGGGGGGCACTGTGACCCCACACTTTTCATCCATCCTAAAGTCCCTTTTCATGAGTAAAATCGCCCCTTTTTTAGCTAATAGAATGCCATTTTATTCTAAAGGGGCACTTTTATTACTGACAAGGGCACTTTAATAAATCATCTGAATATAGCCGACAACAAACTTTTGACCAAAAGTGTGTCTGTTCCCTTATAAGATGCAATTTTGATGTCTGCCCATCTCTATATTAATAATACACCATTTTTTGTATATATTTAACCTTAGATACCACCTACGTAAACAAACGGCAGTCGAGGATTTGTGTGCATCGGAATCGAACATAACCTGGAAAGGAAACCAGTTTTCTTTGCCTTCAAAATACTTCTGTTCACGAGTAACCAGCCCAACGATGGTAAAGATTCTAAAAATCATATTGATTTTAGGTTGAATGAGATACAATTTTAAACATTTGATGACGTTATATCAATAAACGCAAATAATGGTAAATAGAACATCGATCAAAGCATATCTTGATCAGAATTTTATCATAACATGCTTCGGAAATTATGATTTTCTTTGTAGGTAAACCTAAAAATACGAAAATAATACCCACCCCGAAATATATATAAACTTTTGAAAGTTAACACGTTAAAGTTTACCGATTAACATATCGAATTGCATTTTTGTAGGTGAAGCGACATCCAGCACGTTGTGATTGGCATATATCCTCACATGTTGCTCAGCTCTACAACAACGAAAGTGCCAATACGATGAAGAAGGAGTCAAACTCGTGTAGCAAAGTGACATTTAACTGCGGTTGTGTCATTGGTGATGACCTGCTATCAATTCCCCTTATTTTGCCTGAGGACTCCAGGTAAGTGACATAATTATGAAGGTCTTAAATTCATTAACTATAATTAAACAGGAAGGAGCGATCAATATTGGAGGACAGTGAATGTCCCGCCAGAACAATATCTATTGGTTGACCAGAATGAATTTCCAGCTCTTAGATTGATTAACTTAACTTTTAGTAACTTATTCAATATGCTGATGACGATTTATCTCTTCATTTGTGCAAGAAATTTACTTTATAGATGCGAGGTGAATTGTTATGTTATTTATGTGTTATAAAATAAAGGTGGTAATGAATATGTACATTGTCATTGGAATCCCTGATTTAGGAAACGATCAGTGCTTAAGATTAAATACTAGACATTCGTTAACGCAATAAGGGTAATTAATAAATATTTAAAGTAACAATGATAAGAAAACCTACCGTACGTACTCATGGAGTAATGTGATATTAAAAGGATTTATCACCTCACATGTTTTTCTTTAAAGTGGTTATAGTTTTGTAAATTGTAATAAACTGATATGTATGATTCTTTATTCAAACTATAAACAACAAGTGATAATTCACCAATATGTATAATCATATTTCTTCATGTGGATAATTCACGATTGCATAATTTCAGTAGTCCTATCTTGTCTTTGCATGTTGGATCATCAATTTTAGGCGTTATTCATTAGCGAGTAAATCGAAATTAATGGTAACACATACTGCATCCCCAAAGTGTGCCTCCTGAATGTTTGTATCTCTCAATCGTTCATTTCATCTCTCTTTCTTTCTCTCTCAAAGATGATCGTGAAGGTTCAGCCTCTCAACATGCCGTTTTTGGGATCAGGAAAAAGGTATTAAAAAATTAATCTCAAAAGTATTGCTTACAATGACGCACGCAGGGCCGGATCGAGAGAAAATCGAATTGAATGCATGTAATCGGCGGCCCTATTGTCTGGAACAAAACGGCTCTTGTCCCCAGACAAGGCCCCGAAAGTGCATCAATTCGCTTCTTGGTCGCGCCTGGCACGTATGATCTGATGGTATAACCTAATGGTCCCTATTGCCCGTGACTGAGTTGTGCTGTGGCACTAATTGGAGGATTTTGAATACGAGAATGCAATCGCTGGACTGCACGCTTCTTACGAAGCAGTCGTGAACGGGTCTAAAAAGTACAAATCCAGCTGCGATAGCGTCAAGTCAGACTACAGTAATTCAACATTTGTGAGACCTTATAAACTAGGAGGTTATAGGTAGGTTAAAAATGTACATAGTCTTGCGACTTTGTTAGAGGTAGTATAGTCATTTCTCTTATTGAGCTAAAGTTGTTCCAAATCCTAAAATAAAAGTTACATTTAACATTCATTCATGGAATTGATTGATGCATGTTTTATTAACAAACGACTCTTACCTGAGATTTACGATCTGCAGGACATGAAGTCTAAATAACCAATCGGACTGCTGCAAAATACCGAAGAATATAGCCCTAATTTATTCAGGGAAGAACAATAAGGGAGACCGGGGTGAAGTTATACACGGGTCTAGTTGTTACATTCTCAGTTGGAACAAGAGCTTCGTCGCCAAATGGTCATCTTATACAGCCTAACACATAGCTTGTGAGAACTGCCGGTCATGAGTTTCTCCGTATGTTTTATTAAAAAGTGAATCCAAAAAATTTTTACAGTTCCAAGTGAATTTTTGACAAAAAATGAAAATTTGAGAATAGTTCTTACAATAAGGGAGTTTCCATGTTACCGATAGGAGCTCTGTGGACGTCGTTGGTCAGGTTCATAGTCGCGGCTCCTCTATATCAGAATCTATTGTTGAAGTCTTGAACCTTTTGATTTACATTATGTTTCATGCTTTTTTTTCTGCTCATATTGTGAAATATGGATGACAAACGCACTGTCTATATGAAGAAGACATGTTATATTATTCCTTTTTTATTTTGATACCATGTTATTGATTCTATTTTCTCAACTGAAAGCGAAAAATTGAAGTATCCAACCTCGGTACGGCAACGCATTGGAGTTCGCCGAAACCACGGGGCTTTGAAATCTGACTATTCGGACCGGTGTGCAATAGTAAAAGTCGTGTTTTCAACTTTTCTGGAGGAACGTTTAATTAAAGTCATGAAAAATGTCTCCATGCAATTATTCAACATGGCAACGAGAAGGAACAAACCGAAAAAAGAAATATACAGCTAGATTTTTGTCCTGATAAGAATTGTAGATATGCCGTCGTGTTGTACCCATGGTGACTGTTACGGTCGCCGCATTTTACTTACATACAAATGCCTGACCCGAAATGATTACGGGACTGCGCATGCGCAATGGTATCTGGAAACTCCTTTGAAAGACACATATGAATAGCTGGTATTTGGATAATCAAGTACATTATGTCACCAATCTGCCAGCCCTGTAATTCTGCCTTATGGCTTTAGTAGCAGCGTTGATTTATGTGTAAAAATCACCCATCGGAGGTAGGTGTTACAACCACCTACCATGTCGATGTAACAACCACCCCAATTACATTAACATGTAAAATATTTGTTCTAACTTTTGGCTGTTAATATTTTGATATTTCTATTATACTTTAGTTATCTAAACGATACAAGAAGAAAGTGAAACAAAGTGTGGTTAAGAGATTACACATTGTAACAATAACCCGTATGTTACGTTATAATAACAATCTACCGTACGGTCTTGTAACAACCTACCGCCGTATACGGGGTAGGTTGTTACAAAAAAAATGTCTTCATTATTAACAGCTGTATTAATAGTGTTTACATGTTTCAGTCTCTATGTCCTCAGTTTTAGCCACATATAGGCTAATTCGACCAAAATGGAGTATGGGAAGTATTTCATTAGAATTATCTGGCCAAAATGGTGAATTTTGTAACGTCCATCTCCGGGGTCCCCTAGTAGAATATCGGCAAGGGGGTGTTAATATTTTCTTTTTTTTTTCATTCAGTATGCTTTCATAATATATGCAATGGATGTAAAGTAATAAGAAACTGTTTTCCAAACAAATTTTAGTTTTTAATTTTACCTGAATCATATTCTAGAAGAACGGAATTATCGGCTTCAGGAAATCGCGACAGATGATGAATGTGCACGTCATGGCTACTGTGATCACATGACATTTTCCCGTCCTAATAGTGAGCTTGATGCCAGTGAACTGGTGAGAGAAATTCTGATGATAGTCTTAAGATAAGGACCATACGATGTTCACTTCCGGCAGAAAGTGTGAAATTTGCACATAGCGTATATTTTGGACCGCTTATTTCAAAAGCCGGCCCCAAGCCATCCGACCACCGAATCGGCGGCCATTTGAAACCAAATGGCCGCCAGAAAACAATTAAACTTGCCAACTTGAGTCTAAGTGGCATATGGCAACGAAATTTGTACAAAGACTGTATTTGACATTCTAATTCAAATATTGCCGGCTCCCCATACCCGATTTGAACCACTCAAGTCGGCCGCCATCTTGAATTCCAAGATGGCCGTCATGAAATCAAATGATATGCCTTAATTGATTATGAATGACATATGCACTCAAATTTGGTACCACAAGGTATCTTTGACGTCTGAGTTCAAATATCGCGCCCTAGTCAATTCACACTCAGTCGGCGCCATCTTGAATATCCCCAAATGGCCGTCATGAAATCAATATTATGCCTAACTTAGTATAAATGACATATGGCACTTAAATTAAGCACCAACACATGTATTTAAACATTCTGAGTTCAAATATCGCACGGGCACCAATTCAACTCGACCACTCAGTCGGCCGTCTCTATTTTGAATTCCAAAATGGCCGCATTGAAATCATGAATATGCTAACTGATTATAAATGACATGTTGATGAAATTTGGAAAAATTGGATATTTTGACATCCCAATTAAATATCGGCGGCAAACAGTCAATATTGACCACTTCAGGCAGCCGCCAAAAAAAATTGATATGCTAACTTGAGTTCTAAAATGAAATGTGATACTGAAATGTATGTTTTTAACCTCCTGAATCAGATGTCGCTGGCCCCTCATCCGACCAGTCAGTCGTCGCATTTTGATTCCAAATGGCCCACCATGCAAATCATGGAAAATGCCAGACTTGCATTTCAAATGATCATGCGGCAGGAAAATGATACACTGGTATTTTGACATTCTTTATTAAAAAATTGTTGATCCCTGTGATCTAAACCACATGTCATGTCTCCCATCTAAAATTTGAGACGTCGCGGCTTCGACAAATCATGATATTGCTATGTTGATTCTAATTGTCCATGGAATGATTTTTGATAAACAATTTGTATTTCTTTTTTATTTTACTTGTCGGACAAGAGTGACTTTCAGAGGCACTCATTATGAGAGTTTCAAGCCCTTCGACCTTCCACGATTTGTTAATTTTCCCATAATCCATGTATATGGAATCCTTTTCCCTTTCTTTGGACATTTTCTGTGTTGTAAAATTGCCAATAAACTCATCTTTTGTTACTTTTCTAAATTTCCACCAGTCTCATCCTCTATCCTAAAATTAAGCTAGTTGAGCCTAATTGATGTGATGCTAAACAACGATAAAAGATAAAAAATGTTGTTAATTTCTAAACAAAGGCAAAACGAGAGTAATGGCGGCGGAAGGACACTTTAGGGTGGGTTGCACACCTCACTGCTTGCTTGCCTCAACAGAAATTGGGTTAATGCGATCTTTGATTAATATTTACCCACTGCAGAGTTACCAACTCCATAGTAAAAGATGTAATGATAAGTGCTTTAGGCGTATGGAGAAGAGAACAAAATCAAAAGTCCTAGCTACCTTTAGTTTAAAGGAGTAGAGGGCTGATACTTGGTACTGTGGAAAATACAAGCTAATTTTAGATGAGC
>CALNVZ010000674.1:32915928-32931731 GCA_940671915.1 Paracentrotus lividus
CGTACCCTGTTACGACGCACCTCGATAACTCCAATACACCAACCACGGACCCTGTTACTACATTGCTAGATATCACAAACCAGCCAGCCACGCATCAAAGCGAGACTCACTCATCCACCACCTACTCTTTCTTCCAAAAGAATGTATCATCCCATGTAAGTCACAAAAATAATTAAATCAAATTGCACTTTAATTACAATGCGTCCTCTAGAACGTCCAGTTAAAGAAGTGTTAGTGCGGCGGTCACAACTCGTCGTAGGCTACGGGGCACGTGCCATCAACGTAGCCTGCGTTGCATGTGCAATGCACGCACAGAGCCTGGGTCAACTTCTTCGATTATTGTGTTCTGTAGTAAGGGTATTGTAAGAACTTCCTGCACGTCGTACATGCATTGTACCTGCAAGGTGCCCCCGCTGCACGAATTTTCTACGAAATCCATCGTAGGGAGTTGCACGTCGAAAGTACGGCGAGTTGTGACCGCCGCATAACACAATTAATATTTCTGTATCTATTCCGCGTCAGACACGGACATTGTGTGTATTATTATTTTAGTGTTAATTAAGCTTCATCTATGTAAAAGCAACCTAATTCCTTGTCATCACTGAAATCATACACTGTTCGTCATAAAGATGGAATATTTTTTTCTGGCTCAAGAGACATTATGTTGCTTCGTTATTAATTTCTTGAATGTGTTTGTGACCGCTTTAACTTTCTGGGATCCTGGGTATATCTTGGACGTTCCCTCAACCCTTCCCGGGGATTTTTCTTCAAAAAAATTTGTCACCCCCAGAACATGGCCATTTTCGTCATTTTTTCTTATTTTTGGGGCCCTTTTTTGTTCACGCAACCCACCAAGGCCCCCTCAGTCCCACCACAAGGAAACACGACTGAGGTGGAGATTTGTTATTGTTCTTTAAATTAAATATAGATTTATGGTTACAGGCTCGACTCTTTTGTCTAGGGGAGGGGTCAACATTTATTTTGATTGGGGTTCAACATTAATTTTATTCATTTTTACACCATGGAAATTTCTATCTCCCTTAAATTGTATTGTAAAATCTCAACCAAACATAAATCAATGTAAAATATTATCAATAATAACTATTTACAGCCTTGTCATCAAGGCCAAACAAAATTTAAAGGGAAAATGATGATATTTAAGGGTTAAAGGTGGTTTTCCAATTCTTTTGTTTTCAGCATAAAGATGGAATAAAATATTCCGAATTTTCACCAATCTCGTTTTTTACTTCAACCCCTCCCCTAGACAAGAGACCTTAGCCTGTCCCCAGAAAAATAGATTTAACTTAAAGAACTATATAAAACAGTACATCCTCGGTCGCGTTTCCTGGGGGTAGGACTGAGGGGGGCTTAATCGGCCGGGAAAACAAAAAAAGGCCCCAAAGTGAGAAAAAATGACAAAAATGGGCAACACGGGGGTTGACAAAACTTTTTTGGAAAAAGGTCCACGTGAAGGGTTGGGAGAATGTCCAAGATATAGCCAGTGTCCCAAAAAGTAAAAGCAGGGACAAATGTATTAAATAAATTAAAGTCAGAGCAAAATCATGTCGATATAGCGGCCAAAAATATTCCACCTTTATGACGGACAGTGTAATAAAAATATTTGACCCCCCCCCCACAAAAGAAGCAAACCAAGAGGTCTGTCAGCTGTTGGATTGAAATGAATATGCATCAACATGATAACATAATGCATAAACTAAATCAGAACAGATTATTCAGTGAAAGAAACTCTTTGAAGTCATCATTTTACACAGCGATCCAAATAAAATAATAACTGATGAATAAATGAATAAAGAAATTAAATATATTGAAGTCATCTTGTTTACATTATAAACATTTAGTTATTGGTTTATCGATATGTCTAGGTAGAGTTCTCCTCCAAGAATCTGACGGTACCATTACCATTAGAGTCTTGCATGCCTAAGACTGCAAGAACATGCTAGCCCCAAGTAGCTGGGCGAAGAAGAAGAAAAAAAATGAATTAATTCTTAAACTTATGTACAAGAAGAAAAGTGCACATCAACCCAAGTACGCATGTACGAACGCACAACACGCCTAACTACATAGACACACACTGCTACGTTAGCAGCTTTTTAGAAGACATACAAATTTCCCTTGAGCCAAAAGACTGGATGAAGATGAAAAAAAAAATAAATAAACAAATAAATAAATAAATAAAGATGGTATCTCACTCTGAGGAGACGTCTCCGCGATCGGAATGCTAGCATACGTCGCAGATTTATTTTTTTTTGTCGAGGAGACGACTCCACGACTCATAAGCCATCGCGGAAACTCATAACACTAAGGAGACGACTCTGACATGTCTTTGACACGTCTCAACAACTCATGAGACGTCGCGGAAACTCAGAAGACGTCTCTAAAACATTTCCGAGACGTCTTCGCGACTAGTATCAAACCCATTTAAAAAACGTCTCAAACCCGTCACAAACTAGTCTCAGATCCGTCTCATGGCAAGTGAGATACCACCATCAGTCATAATGTATGTTTACATTGACACATAAACACATAGAAAACAATTTATAAGGCAAGTGATCATTTCTTTTTCATAGCTCAAAGTTTTAATGGTTACTCCATAACAGTTGTATGTGTGCGTCTGTGCGTGTGTGTTTATGTGTGTGTGTTTGTGTGTGTGTGTGTGTGTGTAGGTGTGTGTGTGTGTGTGTGTGTGTGTGTGTGTGTGTGTGTGTGTGTGAGAGAGAGAGAGAGAGGGGGGAGGGCGTGCGTGAGGTTTGAGCGTGGGTATGAGTCAGTGTATGGGTCTGTTTCTCTTTCTGCGTGCACATAATGTTAACTTTTAAATTTCTATCGTCATCATCTACTTGGCGAAAGTTATATTTTGCGGTCTTCTAAAGTTTGCTATTTAGTCTGGCATGCAAAGATCAAAAATGAAAATGGCACCAAAAATGCCTGGAAGATAGCTCTTCCTAGACATAATCATGAACATCATTTGTTTCCTACTTCAAAGAAGAAAGCTTAAAACTAAAGAGACACATTTTTTTTTTTTTCAAACTCATCTTGTATTTTTTAAGTTCATGGATGGTGATTGAAAAGCAATAACAAGTTTTCATGTGCATAGTCACTTTTCTTTTCTTTTTTACTCACTCGGTAGTTTGAAATGTCCGAGGTGCACAATGTAATAACATCATAATGAAATACTAATTTTGTATGTGTGTTTTTAAAGGAGGATCCGAATATATTGTTAAATTCTGAGCTGTATGAGGAGAAGATATTTGAAATTGGCTTGAATCTGAGCAGTGGAAAATCGATTATTTTAGATCGTAAGTAAAACATTATTTCGATGCATTGCATTCAAAGACATGATTATTTCTAATCCACATTTTGTTTTATTTATTTATTTTTAACAAACGAATACGATTCCAATATTATATAATCACGAAACTGCAGTTGTGTTATGACTTTGTTTATCGGATTGGGTCCGGGTAAATGGCCCCAACAACTTTTATTACAGGGATTACATCTTTTATTGAGACCTACATTTTTTTTTATTTCACTCCATTTCGTTCATTTTTAGAGGAATGGAAATTTAAAATATGTATTCTTGTGGACAATCCATGAACACATCCAATGAAGGACATGTTCACTTGAAGCCTATTGATTAAAAAAAAACCAAAACAAAACAACACATCAACGTTTCTAAAACTTATAATGCCGATTAAAATAACATGAATCGTATAATATCAAATTAAAGCATATTATGTCCTTAATTAAAAACCTAAGTGACCGAGTCAGAATCATTGAGACATTACAAGTTATTCTTCAGTGATCGCAGAAAGACTTACATTAATTTTCTCAATCGACCCTATCTGATATAAAAATTCATGTAGGCCTAGTTATTATAATGGGGATTTAATCATTCTTCATACAACTGTACGCGATCATTTAAATCACGCGATAGACCTTAAAGATGGGCGTGCCTTTTATTTTTCCTTTTATTTTGGTCATTTACAAACTCACAGACAGACATGACACACACAGCCACACCCTCAGCTCTCAGATATTAACCCACTCCCTCACACACCCTAAAACACTAAACAATCTGACGTTGGTATACTAATCTATGCGAATCGGTCATCCAAATATATATTATATTTTTGATAGGGGCGCACGTGAATTATCGTTTACCACTTAACAAGGGTGCGTTCATGAAACATGTTAAACATGTGGACGCCAGCATTTATTTTATCTTTCTTTTTAATGGGCCTTAAAACCAATTCTTATACTTCATGCTTGAAAAAAAGTTAATTACAACTGACCCTCTCATCATGCCTATCGGCATCACAACCTATAATATTTTTCTGGTTTATTATGGAGAGCATATTTCTCTGAAAACCTAACCTCGTCCGCTTTAAAGCTAATCGGTCAACACGGACTAGTTTTAAAGCTAGTCCGTCATGTTAGTCCGTCGAGACGGGCTAGCATACAACTGAATCCAGAGGCGGCGGAACCAGGGGGCAGGGGGGGGGCACTGTGACCCCACACTTTTTCATCCATCCTAAAAGTTCCCCTTTTCATGAGTAAAAATCGCCCCTTTTTTAGCTAATAGAATGCCATTTTTATTCTAAAGAGGGGCACTTTTATTACTGACAAGGGCACTTTAATAAATCATCTGAATATAGCCGACAACAAACTTTTGACCAAAAGTGTGTCTGTTCCCTTATAAGATGCAATTTTGATGTCTGCCCATCTCTATATTAATAATACACCATTTTTTGTATATATTTAACCTTAGATACCACCTACGTAAACAAACGTGCAGTCGAGGATTTGTGTGCATCGGAATCGAACATAACCTGGAAAGGAAACCAGTTTTCTTTGCCTTCAAAATACTTCTGTTCACGGAGTAACCAGCCCAACGATGGTAAAGATTCTAAAAATCATAATTGATTTTAGGTTGAATGGATACAATTTTAAACATTTGATGTACGTTATTATCAATAAACGCAAATAATGGTAAAATAGAACATCGATCAAAGCATATTTCGATCAGAATTTTTATTTCATAACATGCTTCGGAAATTATGATTTTCTTTGTAGGTAAACCTAAAAATACGAAAATAATACCCCACCCCGAAAATATATATAAACTTTTGAAAGTTAACACGTAAAGTTTACCGATTAACATATCGAATTGCATTTTTGTAGGTGAAGGCGACATCCAGCACGTTGTGATTGGCATTACTTTATCCTCACATGTTGCTCAGCTCTACAACAACGAAAGTGCCACCTACGATGAAGAAGGAGTCAAACTTCGTGTAGCAAGTGACATCTTAACTGCGGTTGTGTTCATTGGTGATGACCTGCTATCAATTCCCTTTAGTTTTGTCCTGAGGCACTCTCAGGTAAGTGACATAATTATGAAGGTCTTAAATTCATTAACTATAATATTAAACAGGAAAGGAGCGATCAATATTGGAGGACAGTGAATGTCCCGCCCAGAACAATATCTGATTGAGTGACCACGAATGAATTTCCAGCTCTTAGATTGATTAACTTAACTTTGCAGTAACTTATTCAATATGCTGATGACGATTTATCTCTTCATTTTGCAAGAAATTTACTTTATAGATGCCGAGGTTGAATTGTTATGTTATTTATGTGTTATAAAATAAAAGGTGGTAATGAATATGTACATTTCGTATGGAATCCCTGATTTAGGAAACGATCAGTGCTTTTAAGATTAAATACTAGACATTCGTTTAACGCAATTAAGGGTAATTAATAAATATTAAAGTACAATGATAAGAAAACCTACCGTACGTACTCATGGAGTAATGTGATATTAAAAGGATTTATCACCTCACATGTTTTTCTTTAAAGTTGGTTTATAGTTTTGGTAAGATTGATTAATATGAATGATATTGATCTCTTTTGATTCAAACTATAAAACAAGCCAAGTGATAATTACACCAATATTGTATAATCATACTTTTCTTTCATGTGCGTATATTCACGATTCATAATTTTCAGTAGTCCTATCTCTTTGTCTTTTGCTGTTTGGATCAATTTCAAATTTTTCAGGTTATTCAATTTGGCGGAGTAAATCGAAATTAATGGAATTAACATATCTGATCCTCACAAAGTGTCCTCCTGATATGTTTGTATCTCTCAATCGTTCTATTTCTATCTCTCTTTCTCTTTCTCTCTCAAAGATGATCGGTGAAAGGTTCAGCTCTCCAACATGCCGTTTTTGGGATCAGGATAAAAGGTATTAAAATTATATGCCCAAAGTCATTGCTATCAGAGACGCACGCAGGCGCGGATCGAAGAAAATCGAATTGAATGCATTTCGGGGGCCCAATTGTCTGGGAACAAAAGCGGCTCTTTGTCCCCAGACAATTGGGCCCCCGAAATGCATTCAATTCGACTTTCTTGGATCCGCGCCTGGCACGTATGACTGAATGTATACCGTATGGTCCTTATTCTGCCACGGTGACTGGAGTTGTGCTGTGGCACTAAATTAGGACGGATTTTGAAACGAGAATGCAACGCTGGACTGCACGCTTCTCTACGAAGAGTCAGTGAAGCGCGCGTCTAAAAATACAAATCCAGTCTGCGATAGCGTCATAGCAGACTAGATATGTACAAACATTTGTAAGACTTATAAACTAGGGGTATAGGTGGTTAAAAATGTAATAGCTCTTTGCGAGCTTTTTGTTAGAGGTAGCTAATTTGTCATTTTCTCGTTACCTTGAGGCTAAAAGTTGTCCAAATTTCGCTAAAATAAAGTTACATTTTTAAACATTCCATCATGACTTGATTGATTGCATGTTTATTAACAAAACGGACTCTTACCTGAGATTTACGAGTCTGCGACATGAAGTTCCAAATAACAAAATCGACTGCTGCAAAATAGCCGATGAGAATATAAGTCCATAATTTATTCAGGGAAGAACAATAAGGGAGACCGGGGATGGAAGTTACACGGGTCAGTTGTTACAGTTCTCAGTTGGAACAAGAGCGTTCGTGCTAAATGGCATCTTTATACAGCCTACACATAGCTGTGATGAACTGCCGGTCATGAGGTTTCTCCGTTGTTTTATTAAAAAGTGAATCCACAAAAACCATTTTTTTACAGTTCCAAGTGAATTTTTGACAAAAATGAAAATTTGGAATAGTTCTTACAATAAGGGAGTTTCCAGTTACCGATAGGAGCTCTGTGACGTCGTTGGGTCAGGGTTCATATGTACGTGGTCTCCTCTATATCAGGAATTCTTATGTGTGAAGTCTATGACACCTTTTGATTTACATATGGTTTTCATGCTTTTTTTTCGCTCATATTGTGAAAATATGGATGAAGAATCGCACTTGTCTATTGATGAGATAGACAATGTATACTTATTCCTATCTTTATTTTGATACCATGTTTATTTGAGTCTCTTTTCTCAACTGAAAGCGAAAAATTGTAAGTTACCAACTCGCGTACGGCAAAGCGGCATTGAGTTCGCCGAAACCAACGGGGCTTGAAATCTCGATATTCGGACCGGTGTGCATAAGTACAAAGTCGGTGTTTTGCAACTTTCTGGGAGGAAAACGTTAATTAAAGTCATGAAAATGTCTCATCATATTATTCAACATGGCAAACGAGAAGGAAAAAACCGACAAAAAGAAATATACAGCTAGATTTTTGTCTGATAAGAATTTGTAGATATGCCGTACGTTGGTTGACCCATGGGTTGACTGTACGGTCGCCGCATTTTATGTACATATGGCCTGACCCCGAAAGTGGATATCGGAGACTCGCGCATGCGCAGATTGTATCTGGAAACTCCCTTATTGAAGACACATGATGATAGTCTGGTATTGTGAATATAGTACATGTATGTCACTAATATACCCCTGTGCCATGCCCTGTAATTCTGCCTTATGGCTTTGCTACAGTTGATTTTATGTGTAAAATCACCCATGGGGTAGGTTGTTACAACCACCTACCCCATGTCGATGTAACAACCTACCCCAATTACATTAAACATGTAAAATAATTTTGTTTCAACTTTCTGGTGTTAATATTTTGATATTTCTATTATTACTTTAGTCTATTCTTAACGATACCAAGAAACTGGAAAGTTGAAACAAAAGTGTGGTATAAGAGATTAACACATTGTAACAAATAACCCCGTATGTTTACGTATAATAACAATCTACCCCGTACGGTGTAACAACTTACCCCGTATACGGGGTAGGTTGTTACAAAAAAAAATGTCTTCATTAATTAAGCTGTATTTAATTAGTGTTTACATGTTTTCAAGTTCTATGTGCCTCAGGTTTTAGCCAACATAATAGGCTAATTACAGACCCAAAATGGAGTATGGGAGTACTTTCATTAGAATTATCTGGCCCAAAATGTGAATTTTGTAACGTCCATTCCCGGTCCCCTAGTATGAATATCCGGCAAGGGGGGTGTTAATTTATTCTTTTTTTTTTTTTTCATTGCAGTATGCTTTCATAATTTTATTATGCAATGGATGTAAAGTAATAATGATAACTGTTTTCCTAAAACAAATTTTAGTTTTTAATTTTACCTGAAATCATATCATCATAGAAACTGGAATTCATCCGGCTGTCAGGAAATCGCGACAGATGACGTGAATGTGACGTCATGCTACTGTGATCACATGACCAGTTTCGCCGTAATAGTGAGCTTGATGCCCAGTGAACTGGTGAGAGGAAATCTGTATAGTCTGTAAGATAAGGACCATAGATGTTCACTTCCGGCAGAAAGTGTGAAATTTGGCACATAGGCGTATTTTTGGACGCTGATTTCAAAAATTGCCGGCCCCAAGCGATCCGACCACTCGATCGGCGGCCATTTTGAAATCCAAGATGGCCGCCATGAAAACAATTGAAACTGCCTAACTTGAGTTCTAAGTGGCATATGGCACTGAAATTTGGTACAAAGATGTATTTTGACATTCTGAATTCAAATATTGCCGGCCCCCATCGATTTGACCACTCAGTCGGCCGCCATCTTGAATTCCAAGATGGCCGTCATGAAAATCAATGATATGCCTAATTTGAGTTATGAATGACATATGGCACTCAAATTTGGTACACAATGGTATTTTGACGTTCTAGTTCAAAAATATCGCCGCCCTAGTCGATTCGACACTCAGTCGGCGCCATCTTGAATTCCAAGATGGCCGTCATGAAAATCAATGATATGCCTAACTTGAGTTATAAAATGACATATGGCACTTAAATTTAAGCACACAATGGTATTTTAACATTCTGAGTTCAAATATCGCCGGCACCAATCAACTCGACCACTCAGTCGGCCGCATTTTGAATTCCAAAATGGCCGCCATTGAAATCATGTGGAATATGCCTAACTTGAGTTATAAATGACATGTTGTATTGAAATTTGGAAAACATTGGTATTTTGACATCCTCAATTAAATATCGGCGGCAACAGTCAATATTTGACCACTCAGGCCAGCCGCCAAGAAAATAATTGATATGCCTAACTTGAGTTCTAATGACATGTGATACTGAAATGTGTATTTTACCTCCTGAATTCAGATGTCGCTGGCCCCATCGATCCGACCAGTCAGTCGGTCGCATTTTGAATTCCAAGATGGCCACCATGAAAACATGGAAAATGCCAGACTTGCATTCTAAATGATATGCGGCACGGAAAATGGATACACTGGTATTTTGACATTCTTTATTAAAAAATTGTTGATCCCTTGTGATCTAACCACATGGTCATCATGATCCCCATCTAAAATTTGAAGACGGTCGGCTTGACAAATCATTGAATTTGCTTATTTGAGTTCTAATTGTCCATTGGAATTGATTTTTGATAACAATTGTACTTTCTTTTTTTATTTACCTTGTCGTACAAGAGTGACTTTCAGATGGCACTCATTATTGGAGTTTCAAGGCCCTTCTGACCTTTCCACTTGACTTTGTTAATTTTTCCCATAATTCCATGTATATGGAATCCTTTCCCTTTCTTTGGACATTTTTCTGTGTTGTAAAATTGCAATAAACTCATCTTTTTGTTTACTTTTCTAAATTTCCAACCATGTCTCATCCTACTATCCTAAACTTAAGCTGTTGAGCCTAATCGATGTGATTGCTAAACAGACGGATATAAAGATAAAAATTTGTAATTTCTAAACAAAGGCAAACGAGAGTAATGGCGGCGAAGGACACTTTTAGGGGGTTGCACACCTCACTGCTGCTTTGCCTTCAACCAGAAATTGGGTAATGCGATCTTTTGGGTAATATTTACCCACTGCAGAGTACAACTCCATAGTAAAAATTGTAATAGATAGTGCTTTAGTGCGTATGGAGAAGAAAGAAAATCAAGAGTGGCCTAGCTACCTTTAGTTTAAAATGGTAGGAGGGCTGATACTTGGTACATGTGGGTAAACTGACAAGCTAATTTTAGATGAGCCTACAATATATCTTCATTTTATACATGACTGTGAATATATATTGCCGCCATTTAAAAGCAGCAATTGCAATATTGAAAATCTGTAAAGCCTGTCATGAGTTGTTAATGACGACGTCTCCGTGACGAAAAAAAAAATGATAGACAATAACATGTTCTTTTTTCTCATGAGACGTCGCAGAAACTCATGAGATGTCGCGGAGACTAATGAAACTTCTCTGAGACGTCTCCGTCATATTGTCTTGAATCTTTCTCAAATCTCAAATCCATTTTATGGCAAGTGAGATACCCATCAGTGTTTTAATTTTCATTTACTAGGCATTTTCCATGATTTCCATGGCAGATCACTGTGTGGTCAGATCGCTATGAGTTGGCAATATTTGAGTTCAGGATTTCAAATACTATTGTAATAATATAGGTTTTCCCGGCCAATTTCATTGTTTTGTCAATTAATTGCATATTAGAGCCATTTCATTTTCGGAAAAAACGCTGATGCATCGAAATGTTGCAGTCCAAATCGCATTTCAGTCATAAAAATTAACGATTACTGTGAATGATTTCGTATTTGGCCATTCTAGTTCACACAATAAGCATATTCATTCGGCAATAACTATTCAATTTCGTTTTCATCTGTCGACATTTCATTCCGTATACTCAAATTCGCACTAATTTGAATGCACAAAGAATTAAATTAAATGACTCTATCCGAATTTGAACTTTGCAACCATTACTTTGTGTGCCTAAAAGCGAATTTGAGAGCATGAACACGAAATTGTTTGACTAAATCAGTCTGTCGCATCAAACAGACGAAATTGAATACATATTAAATGAAAACGGATGATAAATGTATGAAATTGGCCGGAAAACCTATAATAATAAGGTTTTCCCCCAATTTCATACATTTATCATCCGTTTTCATTTAATGTGTATTCAAAATCGTGTGTTGATGCGATAGACTGACTTTAGTCAAACAATTTTGTGTTTATACTCTCAAATTCGTTTTAGGCACACAAAGTATGATTGCAAAGTTCAAATTCGGATATAATAGGCATATAATTTCATTATTTGTGCATTCAATAAAGTGCGGATTTGAGTATACGGAATGAAATGTCGACAGGATGAGACGAATTGAATAGTTATTGCCGAATGTATATGCTTATTATGTGAAGTAGAATGCGCAAATACGAAATCGATCACAACAATAGTAATTTTTATGATGAATACGATTTTGACTCGCAACATTCGATGCAATCAGCGTTTTTCCGAAAATGAATGCCTCTAATATGCAATTGATTGACAAAACAATGAAATTGGCCGGGAAAACCTATAATATTAAGCATTTATAATGCGCCGTCTATCTATATAAACTATTCAAGAGGCGCAGCTAATATTATTCCCGGCTATAGCTATAGCTGCCCTAATAAAGGGCCGCTTTAGGCATTCGAGGAATTTTCCTTCCGTACCCATTTACCTCACTTGGGTCAAGTACGGCAAATTTGCAGGTTGACACCATGCGAAGGATGCTAGTGGTATGGACGGGATTCGAACCGCGTACCTTTTGATCGTAAGTCCGCTGACTTATCCACTCGACCACACCACTCCCACTAATGATACCAAATGTCAGTGTGACATGTCATTTAGAACTCAAATTATGCATTTTCAATGATTTTCATGGCGGCCATTTTGGAATTCAAGATGGCCGCCGCCAAGTGGTCAGATTTCTACATGCAGATAGTATTTAAATTCAAAGTATCAAAATACCATATGTACCAAATTTTAATACCACATGTAATTCGTAACTCAAGTTAGGCATGTTCCATGGTTTTCAATGGCGGCCATTTTGGAATTCAAGATGGCGGCCAACCAAGTGGTCGAAGCGGGTTGGGGCTGTAATATTTGAATTCAGGATGTCAAAATACCATTGTGTAACAAATTTGAGTGCCATATGTCATTTATAACTGAAGTTAGGCATATCATTGATTTTCATGGCGCCATCTTGGAATTCAAGATGGCCGCCGACTGAGTGGTCGAATCGATTGGGGCCGGTAATATTTGAACTCAGAATGTCAAATAACCATTGTGTACCAAATTTGAGTGCCACATGTCATTATAACTCAAGTTAGGCCTGTCATTGATTTTCATGGCGGCCATCTTGGAATTCAAGATGGCCGCCGACTGAGTGGTCGAATCGATTGGGGCCAGAAATATTTTGAGCTCAGAATGTCAGAATACCTTTGAGTACCAATTTGAGTGCCATATGTCATTTATAACTCAAGTTAGGCATATCCATGATTTCATGGCGGCCATTTTGGAATTCAAGATGGCGGCCAACTGAGTGGTCGGATCGGTTGGGGCCGGCAATATTTGAATTCAGGATGTCAAAATACCATTGTGTACCAAATTTCAGTGCCACATGTCAATTAGAACTCAAGTTAGGCATATCACTAATTTTCATGGCGGCCATCTTGGAATTCAAGATGGCTGCCGACTAAGTGGGTATATTGACTGGAGTCGGCAATTTTCGAATTCAGGATGTCAAAATACCATTGTGCACCAAATTTTAGTGCCATGTGTAATTTAGAACTTAAGTAAGGCAATTCCAATGGTTTTTCATGGCGGCCATCTTGGATTTCAAAATGGCCGCCGTTCGAGTGGTCGGATCGCTTGGGGCCGGCAATTTTTGAAATCAGCGCCCCAAAATACCCCAACATGCCAAATTTCATACTTTCTGCCGGAAGTGAACAACTAGGCCATTTTTTGGTCCTTATCTTACAGACTATGTAGGCCTACAATGCGTTCTAGAAAAAAAAGTAGACCCAACTTTGAGAGCCTGATATCAAAATTTTACAGCTTATGTGACCTTGAAGTTTATTTCATAATAACGAGTCAGTCGTATTCAATTCGATGATACATAACTTATACCTGTGTTGTTATGGACAACTGAGCACTTGCCTTTGGGCTCTAAAGAGCAAACGTACAAATTGCCCTGAACCAAGTTAAAGGCGAAAGCAACTCTTGCATTTCAAAAGTCTAGGTATTTTTCCCCCTTATGAATGGAATCAGAAACACTAACCTCAAACAATGAATGAATGATCAGAATGCCAGGGTTGCTTTTGACAGAACTTGATACAAGGAGTTTTTGACCAAATTTTTTTTTTTTTAGACTCTCAAAGTTGGCTTTACTTTTGGGACGCACTGTAGCTAATATGATTCAGTTTACGTTTTGTGATCCAGTGGTGGAAAGCGCTACAACGCTTTCGAATACCTGGTTAACCCTAATCAGGCCGGGCTTTTTTGGCTCTCCTATGGCCGAGGGGGGGGGGTGCATCAACCCCCCCCCCCCCCCCACGAGATCTCGGCCGCCGATGGTGCGAGCGCCGCGAAATTTTGCACAATGGTAGTATGCGATGTAATCTACAAATTAGTAAAGTTAATTTCCTGAAATAATGTGATTTTATTTTATATGAATTAATTATGCTAATTTATGCATAACTCATGCTTTTTGCTCTAATTTACTAAATAAAGCCCCTAGAATGCAAAATTTTGGTCTCAATATTTTTTGTAGCATTCATAGCGATTGTATTTGAAAAAAAAATCGGTATCAAAATCATTTTCTTATGTATTTTATTGTTTTACGAATTTCTTATGTATTTCCTTGTTTTTCGACCTCTTGCTTTTCTTTGTTTTTTGGTCAAAATTTAGTGCATAATATTTTTGAAGCATAATTATGCTAGAATAAATTTATTTTAGCCTATGAAAGTGAAAATAATCATATCTTTATGAATTAGTTGAGAAAATTCTATTTGCATTGACTTTTTACACAAACTTACGTTTTTGAGCGGTTTTCGATCTGACGGATATTTTTAAAAATCGTGCAGCATCGTAACCGTTTGCCCTATTTTTGCGAAAATGATTTCAAAAGATGCGCACGACTTAAAAGTAAAAAGTCATTTAGCGGCGCGGCCAAAAAAATTCGCGCGGCGGTATGGTCGCGAAAAATGTCGAGGGGGGGGTGATTCAACCCCCCCCCCCCACCCCGGCCTAATTAGGGTTAAAAATGAAGTCGGGCAGCAAACTTTTTTCTTTCAATCTGTTCATTGTTCTGCAATGTGAGACGAGCTTCGATTTAGTCAGTCAATCATTAACAAATCCATTATCATCTATACACAATTTTGAGAGCATTACCAAATGTCCAGTATTTTGTTTTATTTGTTTGATAGTTGAAAAGATCACTCCATTTGGCGTTTTCTGTATTCAGCCCTTTACACTCTAAAAACTGAAGTGCTCTTTTTAGCATTTCAGAGGCTGAAATCAGTGCTTTTTTTTAGAGCTTGCATAGTGATTGCACTCAAAGTGCTGTTTAACTGCACTCAAAGTGCTGTTTTACACTTTCACGTGAGCTGAACTTTCAGCAAAAATGGCGTGACTTCGAACCTTGGTCCCCTGTATGCAGGTATGAGAAGCGCTGACGAGCACGTGAGACCAATTCATATCTTACGATTGCTAGCAGATGATATTGTTGCAGGATGAATTTTCTTCAAATTTTGCCATAATCATCTACTATGCTGTCATAAGCAAGTGAGTGAGATCTCCGTTGGTCTATTGATAAGGTCAGCGGTACTCTTTCATGTCTAGGTGGAACCCGGTTCGAATCCCATGCCGACATTGAACAATTTTTTGTTGATGAATTATAACTTGGGCAAGTGCTAAAATAGCACTTCAGGTCCTGATATAACACTTCAAGTCAGTGGCGTATCTAGGATCAAGTGCGCCCGGGGCAAATGTTGACTTTGCGCCCCCCCCCCGGTCTACTCCAGTTCTGATCAACAATTTGTTTTAGTTTATTGTACCAGTGTCATATATACATTTACCCAGATCTGGGGATGATCTGCTGTCCATACATACACGTAGTTACAATTTTTATTTCCTCTACAAACATTTTGATTTAATGCGAGCGCGAAGCGCGAGCGGAAAATTTTGAGTTCTTGAACCACTCGAATCTTGCATTTAAGAATCATGAATACAGAGTTCGTTATCAATGAAGGTACAATAAAAATGCCTTACCTTCGGGGTGTCAAAAGGCCTATTGCACAAATTGTTATGGGAGTTATATGCATCTGATTTTTTTAGTAGGAAAATAATAATTGTAAACTTTTTTGGGGGGTCCTCCTCAAATGATTTTGAAACCTATAATACAATGCGAGCGCGAAGCGCGAGCGAAAAATTATAGAGCTCTAAACTTAAATAAACTTTGCAGGGAACATGCAGGTCTTAATACCGAATGGTCATAAAATATGGAAACAAAGACAATTGACAATGAAGAGGGTTAAGGACTATAAAAGGAAGG
>CALNVZ010000674.1:32931831-32950119 GCA_940671915.1 Paracentrotus lividus
TATATATATATATATATATATATATATAAACACAACACAAAAAGAAAGTTCCCCCTATTTCAAATATCAATAATTTTTTTAATAGGAGGATTTACAAAAATCTATTTATATGTCCATGTAGGGAATTTAATTAGCTACAATGGGAGCGAATTTTAGGAAAAAATCATGTCGTCATGCTTCAGTGAGTAATGGTTGAATGCAAAAATGTCATTTTTTGAAGTTCGCAGGCCTAAAATCACAACTTTGTTTCAATGATATCGGACCAATTTTTAGATTTTAAACATTTCACGCATCAGAATGTAAGCAAAATATGCTTCCAAACATACGAAAAGGACATTTGTGTAAAATATCACGGTTGAGTGAGCATGCAGCAAAAAATGCCAAAACTGCGATTTTTACATTTTATCCATGGTAAAATTGATCAAATATGATGGGATTCATGTCTAGGAAGAGTGTTTTTAACTTTTGCAAAAAAATTGAATCAATTCACGGTTGAATGAACACCATAAAATACAATGTGAAAAACACTAAGTAAGTATTCTTTCCATTTTATACAAAAAAATCATCTGAATATCTGTTTTGTATTATTTTTATGACCGGTGCACGTGTATACATGATCATATTGCATTTATTAAAAATTTCATGCTTCAGTGGGCATGAGGCACTGGAAAAGCTGTTTTTTAATTTAGAGACCAAAATTAAATTGCTTACTTTGTTTAACCATAACATTTCGTTTGAAAGTATTAATTTTATTTCATTTTCGCAAAAATCCCGACTTTTCATGCTTCAGTGAACACAAGATATGGGAAAACATGAAAAAAGGAAGAAAGTTTACGGCCCTGGCACAGCCTAATGGTACGTCCGATTCTCAATTTGACCTAAATTCCTGTTAGTTAATGACTTCTTACAGATTTGTGCCAAGTTTCAGGAATTAACTCACAGTATAACGAACAAAAAAATGACAATGAAAAGGGGCAATATTTGACGTTTGTTCACTTTTTGTTTAAACTCTATACGTAAAGTCAATGGGGAGAAAATCAATAGTGAACAAAAGTCAAATATTGCCCATTTTCATTGTAATTTTTTTGGTCGTTATACTGTGAGTTAATTCTTGAAACTTGGCACAAATCTTTAGGAAGTCACAAACTAACAGGAACTTAGGTCAAAGTAAGAGTCGGACGTGCCGTTAGGCCGTGCCAGGGCCGCAAACTTTCTTCCTTTTTTCATGTTTTTCTCATATCCTATGTTCACTGTAGCATGAAAAATCGGGATTTTTGCGAAAATGAAAGCAAATGAATACTTTCAAACGAATTGTTATGGTTAAGCAAATTAAGCAATTTAATTTTGGTCTCTAAATCAAAAAACAGCTTTTCCAGTGCCACATGCTTACTGAAGCATGAAATATTTAATAAATGCAATATGATCATGTATACACGTGCACCGGTCATAAAAATAATACAAAAACAGATATTCATATGACCTTTAATGTACAAAATGGAAAGAATACTTCTTTAGTGTTTTTCACATGGTATTTTATGGTGTTCATTCAACCGTGAATTGATTTAATTTTTTTTTTCAAAAGTTAAAAACACTCTTCCTCGACATGAATCCCGTTATATTTGATCAATTTTACCATGGCAAAAAAGTAAAAATCGCAGATTTGGCATTTTTGCTGCATGCTCACTCAACCGTGAAATTTTACGCAAATGTCCTTTCCGTATGTTTGGAAACCCTTTTTGCGTACATTCTGATGCGTGAAATGTTTAAAAATCTAAAAATTGGTCCGATATCATTGAATCAAAGTTGTGATTTTATTCTTGCGAACTTCAAAAAATTACATTTTTTAATTGAACCATTGCTCACTGAAGCAAGACAACATGATTTTTTCCTAAAATTCGCTCCCATGGTAGCTAATTAAATTCCCTACATGGACATATAATTAGATTTTTGTAACTCCTCCTATTTAAAAAATTATTTATATTTGAAATAGGGGGAACTTTCTTTTTGTGTTGTGTTTATATATATATATACATAAACACAACACAAAAAGAAAGTTACCCCTATTTCAGATGTCAATAATTTTTGAACCAGGAGGAATTAAAAAAATCTAATTATTTGTCCATATAGGGAATTTAATTAGCCAAAATGGGAGCGAATTTTAGGAAAAATCATGAAGTCATGCTTCAGTGAGCAATGGTTGAATGCAAAATTGTCATTTTCTGAAGTTCGCAAGCCTAAAATGGCAACTTTGATTCAATGATAACGGACCCATTTTCAGATTTTAAACATTTTACACGTCAGAATGTATGCAAAATGTGCTCCCCAATATACGGAAACGAAATTTGCGTCAAATTTCACGGTTGAGTGAGCATGCAGCAAAAATAGCATAAACTGCGATTTTTACTACTTTCCTGTGGTATAATTGATCAAACATGAGAGAATTCCTGTTTTAGAAGTGTATGCAACCAAAATCTATTCATTCACGGTTGAATAAACCCAACAACCAAAAAATAGGCCATTTTAGAATTACGAAAATGCATTGTAGTAATTTTATGCACTAGAAAGCATCTCAATAACATTTTCGGGGTTGTATTTATATTCTTTCGGCACGTGTCAATGATCCTATATGGCATTTATTTACAAATTCATGCTTCAGTGAGCACGTGAGACTGGAAAAGCCTTTTTCTCACGTATGGACTAAAATTCAAATTTTTACTTTGATTGAATATAACATTTCTTTTGGGGGAGTACTTTTGATTTTATTTTAACAAAAATTCAGATGTTTCACGCCTCAGTGGGCACAAGATACAAGAAAATCATGAAAATGAGAAGAAAGTTTGGGGCTTCGTAAAAGAAGTTTCCCGTTTTATAAAATGTTTTACGACCTATTGCATAGTCACTTCAATTCTCTTGCGTTTCAAACTTAACATAGTCCTTATATGTGACTGTTAATTTTGGGGAGCTGGAATATTGAGATATGAAGTGAGTATTACGAAACTAAGAAACTCACTGGAATCTAAACCATAATTTAATATTAATTTTACATGTATAGACGGAGAGAGAGAGAGAGAGAGAGATACAGAGAGAGAGTGAGAAAAAGAAAATGCTATACATGGCTTTGAGCTCAAAAATTTCGGCTCGCGCTTCGCGCTTGCAGATACCAATAATTCAGTAGGGTAGGCTTACATAATGCTCAATTAACTCAAATTTTAACCTCAAAGTTTTCATCTCACGCTTCGCGCTCGCGGATACTAAATATAGTCCGTACAGTTATCTCAAATTGAATATTTTCGGCTCGCGCTTCGCGCTCGCTTTGCTTTTTGTCATTAAAGAAATACAAAACACATTCTTAAACTGAAAGCATCAATTAAAGTGCAATTTTTGGGGCGCTCCCCCTATTCATCCGAATACATTTCTCTTTATGCCTCTGGTCTCAATTGCCCCCTTTACAGGAAAAATGCCCGTTTTCCATCGTGACCCCCACTTTCAAATTCGTTCTACCGCCTCTGGCATAACAACATGGCTATAACATGCCGTTCTGGCAAAGTTTGCACTCGCAACGTCTGATGTAATTCTAATGGGGCAATAATCGTATTCATGGTGGCAATTGAAAATACATATTCAAACCACTAAAGTTTTGTTTAAAATATTCAGATTTTTTTTTTCTTTTTGTTGCTAATATATTTTATTATTTTGTTTTCATAGGGGTATTGTTTACATTCCCCGTTTTAGGTCAGTATAGGCCTGTATATCGGGGAGTGTTTTAAACTCGCGATTTGCGCTCGATTGCTCGCTCCGCTCGCAAGATTATTTTTTAAGTTGGCTCCCCCCTCTGGAAAATCCTGGATCCACGTCTGTCATACATTCGTGATTTTAAGCCCCTTCAGCCACCCCCCCCCCCACACGAATAACGAACGGATACAATTGCGAAATAAATTATTTAGTAATTGAGTGATAACGGACCAATTTTAGAAATGAAACTTATTTTTTACCGGAAGAATGATTCGCAGCTGAAATAACTTTTTCATTAAATAAAGACAAAAAGAAAACAATTGCGGAAGAAATTATTTAGTTATGGACTGTTAAACGGTCCGACTTTAAAAGCGAAACTAATTCTTTATCAGTAGAAGTCGCCGTTGATAATTTTGTGAAAAAATTCTCCGAAAATCAAAATTTAACAGCAGATGTTGTTAAATAATGACACCCCTCCTCCCCGCCCCCCCCCCTAACTCCCCTTATGATATCTGGAGGTTATTCATGGGTGTCCTAAACACAGTCCCCAACTATCTTAATCCATTCGCTCTGGCAGTAATAGCTCAATTTTCGGAATAACGAACCTTGTTCTATTTTCGGAATAACGAACCTTTTTCTTTTTTAGGAATAATGAACCTTCAGAATAACGAACATTATATCCGTCATGGTAAGAATCTTAATAGGTGATTGGTCTAAACCCCGTCATGTGACCAAAGGTAGTACCAACCAACGTCCTCTAATCCTGACATCTGACGTCACAAGCCGGGAATATTCCCTTGAGCCGTGGATAGTACCTGCGAATAGCCACTGCTCGATCAAACGATAGTGGCCCATTGAGTGATCGAAGCTAGCTGAGAGCAAAGACCCCATTTTCGTACACGTTTACGTTGCTGAACCCCCCCCCCCTCCCCCAAGCCCTCGCTCGGCGGCTCCTCTTTCTCCGTAGCCCCGATCGTGTGCTCGGCATGCCGTGACGTCATAAAGGTATCCACCTCTATGCGTGACGTAAGGTTTGTTTTGACGATGGTGCGCGTACGTACATACGTGACGCGCGTGACTCATCAAATTTTGTTTACATTTTGATCTCGCGTACTAGACACGTATGTCTGTGCGAGGCGGCGCGATATGAATTCAAGGAGCGCCGCCTATACGCACAACCAACGTAGAGAGCGCACGACAGATTCCGAGTTCTTTTCGTTGCTAGCGTGTTGCTAAGCGCGTTTCGGTGAAATCCTGGAAGTGTTTTGGCGAATTAAATTGTCTTTCCTGTGATGTGGAGTGTAGATATGACTATAGTTTTCACACAAGTACATAATAATAATCCATAGTAATGGACAAATTAAGTAGTTTTGACAAATTGAGCGCAATATTAGATTATAACTCCTTCTCTTTACCCCTTGCCGATGCCATGTTTGAACGGCCCGTAATTATCTGAAAAAAATAATTTTAGAAAATAAATTCTAGGGGAAATTTGAATTTTTTCCAATTTTTTATTGAACTTATTTTAAAAATACAATACTTTTGACAATACTTTCTAATTTTTCTGTTCCTTGTCGATTTTTTTAAAGTGATTTTCATCATGTAGTTTGGAGCTTCCATGTACTTATTTATATGACTTACGCCATCTTATACTGTGCAAGTCTATGGGGGAAGACCCAAGTGCGCCTTTTCAGGAGTGCACTTTTCTTGGTAAGGGGGAGGGGTGTGGAATTATATGAAATATGAGAGTTTTTATAAACCTAGGCAATTCAAATTTATTTATTAATTTCTTTTATATGGTTTCTTCATTCATTTGAGTATATATATATGTTATATATATATTTTCTTATATATTTTTAATCTTGTTCCTCTTACACACCCCTCTCTCTTCCTGTTGCTTCATCTCATTATACTTTTTTGATCATCTCTCATCAATCCCTTCATACCATTTATATCATAACTGCCATATCAAAAGATTTAAATAAAACATGAGACAAAAGAATGGACCTTATTAACCATTTTAACATTTCTCTTGATCCTTATCTTTTTATCTCTTTGCCTCTTACACATCCATCTTTACCCTCTCTCTTCTTTTGTTTATGATTCTCCTCATTCCCTTCCTCATCGTACTTCAGGCATCATACAATCAGGTCCTTACCACAATTGTATACATAAAAAATGAACTAATGTAGAAACAGAAATAAATCATGTATTTCTGTTACCATTTATATTTTGTTGTTGACATGTATACTATTATATACCTTGTAAAAATTATCACTGTGCTTTAATAATTTATTTGACTGTATGTGTGATATCAATTTTTCAAAGAATAGATGAAAAGACATATAATCCCATTGAAAATTATGAAGATACCCTGGAAATTTTTACCTCTAAATGATTTTAAACAGTCATACCAGATAACAAACAGATCCATGTGGAATTCAAGAGTGTACATATATCTTCCAATATTTTTGTGGGCAATTTACTGAACATAACACAACATAATGAATATGCTCTACCCCAAATTATCATGTACAGCCCACACTTGAAACCTGGATCTGTCTGTTATTTATCCAAATTAATAACAATCACTGAGAAACAGATACAATGTTTTTTCAAAGGAGGATATATATTTTTTTCTTATTAATAAACAGAGCTCAGAGCTCACAATTACAAGTATTAAATGCAATCAACTCTCCAAAATGTTACAAAATGTTTTACGACTATTCCTTTCATTTTTATGTATATGTTTATCTTTTTAGTTCAAGGTTAAATAGACTGTCAGCATACAAATAGGCCTTTGACGCTTGGTGTTGTGATAAGAGATGAATAAGCAACTCTGGGCTCTCATATCTCATGGGGTTGATTAGGCATCAGGCATCCTCCTTAGAATCTTAAATGACAACACAGACAATACCACAATTTTAGGCATATTTAAATACTTGAATAAGTTTAACATTTATGTAGTTTGTAAATTTTAAATGGAACAATATCTATAACAGTAACAGATTTTTTTTGTAAATCGTAAAATAACAATGTGTTATTAATTATTCTAAATCTTGATATTCATTCTACAGATACTAATAAATATAAACAATCATCTGTACTTACCTTTAATTCTGCTGTCAGTTTTGTTTTAACCATGTGACACTCAACTATGGAATGGAAGTGTGGGAGCATCCTATAGTATATGTGGTTCGGAAGAGATTCTGCCGTCACCTACCAGTGCAGTTGATTTTGTCCTAGTTTTGAAATAAGAAAATAAATAGAGAGAGTCTAACAGTTAGAGTCTATGTATGAATGAAAAGTCAATGCCAATGGTCACATTAATTGCAATGCAAACTTGTTGCAATTATTGATTCAGGCACGGACAAAACCTTATTTTTTTTTAATAGGGGGGGGGCGGGGGTATTCTAGATCTACATCGAGAACCAGTTTGATGGGCCTAAACACCCCATGTAGATCTAGACCCTAGACCTAGAGTCTATATTAATTTTATAACTCAGGCTCTGCCTCTGTCAATTAATTGATTGGGTTGAAAGATTGCTTCAGAATAAGGCATGTTATTGTATTCAATCCGAAAATAGAAGTGGCACAATACAGATTAGAGTAACACTAGATCTAAACAGTTTAATCAAATACAGGACTCGACCGGTGGTGGTCTGGTTCATCAAAATTCCTCAAATAATAGTCTATTAGACGAGAATAGTGTTCCAAGCCTTATAAGCAGGTAATCCATCAATAATATAACATACAAATAAGTCTGATAATGAATATACAAAATAAAGAGGATTATCCACGATTTGCACGAACAGAGACACAACACACACCGTTATCTGCACTTGGGGGAGAGCACGAGCTTAAGAACGCACCCGACGCATACGGGGGTCAAATGGCGTGCGCTCCGATGGAATTGATTTTCTAGGGCTCCAAACACATTCTGTTTTGAAATAACTGGATTTTGCCGACCACCCACCAATTCAAAATCTTACTACTTTAATAAAATACTTATTAACACATACATTCATTATTCACGTTCTATACCTACTCACAATCTCTCATATTTCACAATGTGGCTACCATGTTTCAAAATACTGAAAAAATGGAATATTTACCATGATTTTGGCTATTTTTTGACGTTAGTAGTGATCACAAAAAATCGACAATGAAAAGTTTTTTTGGGGCATCGGCAAGGTTACACCCTCGATCACTTAATTGCAAACCAAATAAGTACAAAAAATTCGATAGGGCCAACAATAAATTTTTAAAATACCTAAAAATATGTATAATTTATGGCAAATTAGGTGCTTAATTAATCGATCATTAAAAACCGTGAAAATTGGGTAAATTTTAACAAAATTAAAAAACTCTTTTTGATTTATGCTAATTAAGCAGTGGTGTCACCCCTCATGCATATGCATACATCAGTCTTTTCTAGTATTTGATTGGTTGGGTATTAAAAGGGGTGTTTGTTTACATTTTTCACTCTGACAATTATTCAAATTCCTTTCGATTTGTGCGCACGGCACGGCGACAAAATGGCCGCGCACTTGAATCTGCTGCACACGGAAATACGTGTAGACGGGCCGGATTTCTGTCATGTTTGCCGGATCCGGACGGAGAGTGCGTGCCTTAGCCTAGGATCATGGCAGTGCAGTGACATTATGGATATTTTTTACAAGTAATGTGTAGATCTAAAGTAGTTTGGAGGATCTGATGATGATAGCAAGCCGAGGTTTTCGTCTCGTCTATTCATTCAGGGAGTTCATTGTAAATGGCGACAGCAACGCTGTTAGTTTGTCAGCGTTTGATCAGTGTTGTAGAAGTCTATTAAAAGTTAAACGTTATTTATGCAGAACAAGAATGTGATTGAACTTAAGGCTAGCAGAGGGCCCCAAGAAGAAGAGACCCAGTGAGTAAACGCCCATTTATTATTCAAAATGTAGATCTAGATCTAGACTAACAAGTTAGATCTAACTTAGGTCTATCTAGGTAGGTCTAGATCTAGGCCTAGGGCCTATACTAGATCTAACGTTAGACCTCTAACTTAGTCTAGATTCTAGATCATTCATAGATAGATGCAGGGCAGGCCTAACGTTAACGTTGGACCACCTCTAACGTTAACGGTTAGCTTAGATCTAACGTTAGACCCTATCTGGAGTAGATATGGGCCTCTAACGTTAGATTTCTAGAGATCTAACTGTTAGAATCTTTTATTTCCGATGACGGATATAAACCAGTTATATACGGCCTTCAGAGGTTTTTGGTGAAAACCTTATGTCCCCTCACTGACGCGAATGCGACTATTTTTCCTTCGGGGCTGCGCCCCTCAGGGAAAAATGTCGCATTCTTTGCGCCAATTCGGGTACATAGTTCAAACCACCAACCTCTGGTGGCCGTTATAGTAACTGTTCACTTACCCCCCCCCCTGCGGTACTACCCGCGGAACCGCCGCGCGGCCGCGGACTATCGGACCAGCGGATTTCCCCTTCCTAGGGCTATAGCTTCTGGGGGGGTGGGGAGTCTAAATAATACATTCCCAAATCACAACAAAAAATGCAAGCTCTCCTCGTATCTATTCCTATTTATAATCTTTTAATATTATTATTGTATTATCTAATGAATAATTTTCATAAAAACGACTTAGTTCATAAAACTCCTGAAACACAGCCTTTTCAAGAACCAGCCCCCCCCCGGTGTTCCCGAATGGCGTGCGTTAATTTTACTCCCCTCCCTCAACCCACCCTTTTCGAGAAAAAGCCCCCCCCCCCCGGTGTTCACGAAAGGCGGTGCGGCCATCCCTCTCCCACCCCCGCCTCCGCGCCGAACGCCAGACGCATCGTGCAAGCCGGTGACAAATGTCTTAATATTTGACTCATACCATGTTTTATTATTCATGGAATATGGGAGTAGAAAAACAGTTGGAAACTGGCTGAACTTATTCAGGACTTTCCAGTCCGAATAATATTCGGCTCAGTCCACGAGTGGAACAAAAAGCTATGCCGAATATATTCGGCGGTTCAGTCTCCGACCGGTAAAGAAAACTAACCTGTTAATGAGCTAAATAAATGATTAATAATGGAATTTGAAGCTTACATCCGGAAAATTGAACATTGCAACCATTAATTTGGATGCCTTAAAAAAGGATTTTTAAGCATCATGAACACCAAAAATTGTTTTACTACGGTCATCTGCCACACACGAATTCATATACACATGAAATGAAACGGAGGAAATGTATGACAATAGGCCGGGAAAACCTATATTAATGCATTCAATTAAAATCCCAGTAATAGCAATCAAATGCGGTAAATCTGCTGGAATGTCGTGCTTTCCCGCAATCAAATTCCCGCTGACGGCAATCGATATGACATTGGTTTAATCAAATTGGTATGCAATTGGGAATCGTTTTTTTAAACCCATTTTTCCCCCCATTTTGTCTGGGACAGAGAGGAATCAGAGTCTATAGCAAGCATAAATATTTAGTTTAAAAAACAGAAGAATGAGTAAGTCCTGGGCCCCGGCGCATAAAAGCTTTTAACCCGGATTTTTTTTAGGTATAAATCTGAAAAACCTCTGGTAAAAAGCCGATCGTGACAATATTTACTGGATTTTTTTTTCATTGCATAAACACTTCAAATTTTTTTTTTTTTTTTTTTTTGGGGGGGGGTTTAGAACTCAAGTTGAATAACCTGAGAAAATAGGATACATAACCTGATTTTTTTGAGGTTGGAAAAAAAAAAAAGTTTTATGCCAAGACCACCCTGATGTATGTTTTGTACCTTTTAGGTAAATTTTGCGAGTAAAAAGAAAGTAAACCATAATTTCGTACAGAAATATTCCTATGCAGTAAGATTAAACATAATTGTCAGTTATTTCAATAATTGCAAGTGTTTCAATTTTTTTTTAGATTAATAACCATCTACAGATTCAGAGGGTAATATATCAGTAACATATTTATGTTATTTAAGAAAAATATATTTATAAACAGTGGTGTGATATATACCCCCACCAAAACACCACCACCAACGGTGCGTGTTCGGAAATGAAAGTTATGACTTACTAGAAATGACGAAAATAAGTATTGAGTGAAAGTGGGAAACAAGGACTAAAACTGCTGTAAATAATTAATCCAAATAACTAAAATTCAACCAGTGCAAAAATAAGTAATGAAGAGGAAATGAAATCAGATAAATATCAATAAATGAACCATTAACAAGCTGCCAAATTATTTCGTCAAAAAAAAAGAAAGGAAAATCGTAAATATTCAAAGATCCCATTAACATTTAATTGTTATCTAATTTATGCGCAATCATACAGTTAGGTTTTTTAGAGTATGAAATAAAAATGAAATAATCAGGGTTTCTTTGATTCAGATATAGAAATCAATATTTGCATTAATAAACCCTAACAAAAACAGCAAGAAGGATAACTCTTCTTTACGCGAGGATTTGGCAAATTAAAGTCACGAAGAAATCCTTGCAGTGTGCTTGTCGTAGGATTACACAATAAATCCAAAAGCTCTTCGCGGGGACTCTCCTGCTAAAGCCTCAGATTGTTTTACGTGAGGCTATGTGGCCCATATAGGAGCAGCAATTTTTTTTTTTTTTTTTTTTTTTTTTTTTTTAGGCAGGTGTTTCTTCATTTATTGATTTCGAAACATAATATCACATTAATTCATGATAACATATACTAAAATAATATAAAATAAATGATAAGATTACAAATGGTGACATTAACATAATAACAAAGATAATAGACATTAATTCATATATTTTAAAACAAATACTAATACTCAAATGCAGGGGCCAGCTATCATAAGCAAAATGCTTACGAATAGCAGCCAGGGGGGAGGGGCTACATGAAAAACCATTTAAAATTAAACGAGCTATATTTATAACAGGGATGTCACTTATATTTCTAAGAAATAAAAATATAAAGGGAAAGGGAAACAGGCAAAGTGCATGTGAGTGAGTGTGAGTGCGAGTGCAAAGTGCGAGTTTACAGATACTTAGATAAAAGTTACCTCTTTAACAAAACTTTTTAAAGGAATAAGAGATGCAGCATGTTTAATTATTAAAGTAATGTGTTCCAAACACAGGACCATGATGGACTCGTATTGTTTTGTGAGGCAATAATTAGTCTGGATTTGTTAAAATGAAAGTCAGATGAATTGGTTCGTGTGTTCGGGTATGGAATTGAATTGTCTCTGTTTAATAAAGAATTTGGAAAGGTGTTGGTAGTGAGCATAGTATTGTTAGAAGTTTGTACATAAAATAGCCAGCTTGAATAAGTGAGATATCGTAAATTATTCAATGTTTTGAAAATTATGAAATAAAGGATCGGTTGGGCGAGATAATGGGAGGATGAGAAACAAATGCGAAGTTTGGCTTTCTGAAGGGCCAATAATGAATCTATTTATTTGTTACTGTCCCCCATTACTATATGTCAATAAGATATATTGTGACAAAATAAATGAGTTATAAAAGCATAAGTAATGATTTTGAGAGATATATATTTTTAATTTATACAAATGCCTGTGCCTCTTGCTACTTTATGGTTTCTAATATATTTACGGAATGTGACTCTCCATGTTACGTTAGAATCGATCAAGACACCTAAAAATTTAGTTTCCTGTTTTTCATCTATGGGCATATCATTGATATAAATATTATAATCGCGAAATACGTATTTAGAATTAATATGCTTAAAGTACATAAAGTTTGTTTTATTAATGTTAAGGTAGAGTTTATTTGACTTTAACCATAATGATAATTTCTTTAATTCTTGATTGAGAGTTGCGACAAGTATATTTAAGTTCGGATGTGAATAGAATATGTTAGTGTCATCTGCGAATAAGATATATGTAAGTATAGGTGAAATTTTAAGTGGAGGCGGATGTAATTTTACTAATAAGATAAGATGTAAAAACAATTTTTTTCTTACAGTGTAAAATCCAGGTGTTATTGATTAATTGTAAGCAATATTGTCCAGGGATCTGATGTGTTTTATCATCGTTAAACTTAATTGAATTGCGCATTCAATTATGCATGCATAATATATTGCTTGAATGCCTGAAAACATAACCATGAATCTGTAGAATTTTAGGTATTGAAATTGCCTACAATTTGATTCCAGATTTTACATAATATGAACAAAACTAAGTTTAGGCTAAGAATTGTGGCTGCAAATAGACAATTAAAAGATAGGTGACATATATTCATAATTAGTGCGATAAAGTAGAACACGTTTATAGATATAGGGAGACAGAGATTAAAAAAAAAAAAAAAATCACCAGTCCAAAAGCAGTACGTATGATGAATTTAGAATCAAATTTGTTTGTGTACATTGAGCGGATGATCAAGGATTTGGAGATAGAGGCAGCATATAATTTATAACCCTATATATATATCGGTCTGAATTAAAATGAATTTCTCCCTGGGCGTTAAAGTGAACCTTGCGCTAACAAAAGCTTCTAATATAATTTAATTTAAGCAAAGATAGAACTAAACGTGTTACCACAAGCAAATTCCTATATATTTTTGGGGCTTTTCAAAAATTACAATATAAAGAAAAAACGTCCCCTCCTTGCAATACAAGAAAACTTTCTCTTCGCAAAATCTAGTTAATGCAAGAAATTTAAATGATAATGCAGTTTTCAGTTGTAAATCACACCCCTATACCTATGGCTTTGTGCAACATGAGTTTGACGCAAGGTCTGTAAAGTCAGAATGGCTTTTATCATTACTCAGTCTATCTTTTCGTAAAATTTCGTGACAATGTGAAAAAAATGGTGACATATACAGCAGACAACTGAATAACCCGTATACAACAAAATGATATAGCTCTCAACCCTAACGAAAGCAATATTTACCTTTTCTAGACAACGAAGATCCAACAGAGACGAGATATCCCGAAATTGAACATTGAACCATTAATTTGGATGCCTTAAAAAGGATTTTTAAGATCATGAACACAAAATTGTTTTACTACGGTCATTCTGCACACACGAATTTCAATACACATGAAATGAAAACGGATGGAAAATGTATGAAATAGGCCGGGAAAACCTATATTAATGCATTCCAATTAAAATCCCAGTAATAAGCAATCAAATGGGTAAATCTGCTGGAATGTGTGCTTTCCCGCAATCAAATTCCCGCTGAGAGCAATCGATTATGACATTGGTTTAATCAAATTGGTATGCAATTGGGAAATCGTTTAAAACCCATTTTTCCCCCCATTTTGTGGGACAGAGAGGGAATCAGAGTTTCTATAGCAGAGCTAAATATTTAGTTAAAAAGAAGAAATGAGTAAGTCCTGGGCCCCGTCGCATAAAGCTTTTAACCGGATTTTTTTTCAGGTAAAAATCTGAAACTCTGGTTAAAGTCCGAAAACTCCGGTGACAATATTTTACTGGATTTTTTTTTCATTGCATAAACACTTCAATTTTTTTTTTTTTTTTTTTTTTTTGGGGGGGGTTTAGAACTCAAGTTGAATAACCTGAGAAATAGGTATACATAACCTGATTTTTTTTTGAGGTTGGAAAAAAAAAAAAGTTTTATGCAAGACCACCCTGATGTATGTTTTGTACTTTTAGGTAAATTTTGGAGTAAAAGAAATAAACCATAATTTCTGTACAGAAATATTCCTATGCAGTAGAATTAAACATAATTGTCAGTAATTTCAATAATTGCAAGTGTTTCAATTTTTTTTTAGATTAATAACCATCTACAGATCAGAGGGTAATATATCAGTAACATATTTATGTTATTTTAGAAAATATATTATAAACAGTGTGTGATATATACCCCACCAAACACCACCACCAACGTGCGTGTTCGGAATGAAAGTTATGACTTACTAGAAATGACGAAAATAAGTATTGAGTGAAAGGGAAAACAAGACTACAAACTGCTGTAAAATAATTAATCCAAATAACTTAAAATTCAACAGTGCAAAAATAAGTAATGAGAGGAATGAAATCAGATAAATATCAATAAATGAACCATTAAGCAAGTGCCAAATTATTCGTCAAAAAAGTTAAAGGAAAATCGTAAAATATTCAAAGATCCCATTAACATTTAATTGTTATTTAATAGGCAATCATACAGTTAGGTTTTTTTAGAGTATGAAATAAAAATGAATAATCAGGTTTTCTTGATTCAGATATAGAAATCAATATTTGCATTAATATAACCCTAACAAAACTAGCAAGAAGGATAACTCTCTTTACGCGAGGATTGGCAAATTAAAGTCACGAAGAAGATCCTTGCAGTGTGCTTGTCTAGGATACACAATAAATCAAAGAGCTCTTCGCTGGACTCTCTCTAAAGCCTCAGATTGTTTTACGGTGAGGCTAGTGGCCCATATAGGGCAGCAATTTTTTTTTTTTTTTTTTTTTTTTTTTTTTTTTAGGCAGGTGTTTCTTCATTTATTGATTCGAAAACATAATATCACATTAATCATGATAATACATATACACATAAAATATATAAAATAATTGATAAGATTAACAAATGGTGACATTAACATAATAACAATAGATAATAGACATAATTCATATAGATTTAAAACAAATACTAATACTTCAAATGCAGGGGCCAGCTATCATAAGCAAAAATGCTTGACCGAATAGCAGCCAGGGGGAGGGGCTACATGAAAAACCATTTTAAAATTAACGAGTCTATATTATAACAGGGATGTCACTTATATTTCTAAGAAATAAAGATATAAAGGGAAAGGGAAACAGGCAAAGTGATGTGAGTGAGTGTGAGTGCGAGTGCAAGTGCGAGTTTACAGATACTTAGATAAAAGGTACCTCTTTAACAAAACTTTAAAGGATAAAGAGATGCAGCATGTTTAATATTAATAGGTAATGTGTTCAAAACATCAGGACCATGATGACGTATGTTTTTTGTGAGCAATAATTAGTCTTGGATTTGTTAAAATGAAAGTCAGATGAATGTCGTGTGGGGTATGAATGAATGTCTCTGTTGTAAATAAAGATATTTTGGAAAGGTGTTGGTATAGTATTGTTAGAAGTTTTGTACATAAAAATAGCAGTTTGATAAGTGTGAATATCGTAAATTTTCAATGTTTTGAAATTATGAAATAAAGGATCGGTATGGGCGAGATAATGGGAATGAGAACAAATGCGAAGTGCTTTCTTTTGAAGGCGCAATAATGAATCTATTTTTATTTGTTTACTGTTTCCCATACTATGTTACAATAAGATATATGTGACAAAATAAATGAGTTATAAAGCATAAGTAATGATCTTTGAGAGATATAATATTTTAATTTATACAAAATGCCTGTGCCTCTTGCTACTATCATGTTAATATAACGAATGTGACTACTCCATGTTACGTTAGAATCGATCAAGACACCTAAAAATTTAGTTTCCTGTTTTCATCTATGGGAATATCATTGATATAAATATTATAATCGCGAAATACGTATTTAGAATTAATATGCTTAAAGTACATAAAGTTTTGTTTTATTAATGTTAAGGTAGAGTTTATTTGACTTTAACCATAATGATAATTTCTTTAATTCTTGATTGAGAGTTGCGACAAGTATATTTAAGTTCGGATGTGAATAGAATATGTTAGTGTCATCTGCGAATAAGATATATGTAAGTATAGGTGAAATTTTAAGTGGAGGCGGATGTAATTTTACTAATAAGATAAGATGTAAAAACAATTTTTTCTTACAGTGTAAAATCCAGTGTTATTGATTAATTGTAAGCAATATTGTCCAGGGATCTGATGTGTTTTATCATCGTTAAACTTAATTGAATTGCGCATTCAATTATGCATGCATAATATATTGCTTGAATGCCTGAAAACATAACCATGAATCTGTAGAATTTTAGGTATTGAAATTGCCTACAATTTGATTCCAGATTTTACATAATATGAACAAAACTAAGTTTAGGCTAAGAATTGTGGCTGCAAATAGACAATTAAAAGATAGGTGACATATATTCATAATTAGTGCGATAAAGTGAACACGTTTATAGATATAGGGAGACAGAGATTAAAAAAAAAAAAAAAATCACCAGTCCAAAAGCAGTACGTATGATGAATTTAGAATCAAATTTGTTTGTGTACATTGAGCGGATGATCAAGGATTTGAGATAGAGGCAGCATATAATTTATAACCCTATATATAATCGGTCTGAATTAAAATGAATTTCTCCTGGGCGTTAAAGTGAACCTTGCGCTAACAAAAGCTTCTAATATAATTTAATTTAAGCAAAGATAGAACTAAACGTGTTACCACAAGCAAATTCCTATATATTTTTGGGCTTTTCAAAAATTACAAATATAAGAAAAAAACGTCCCCTCCTTGCAATACAAGAAAACTTTCTCTTCGCAAAATCTAGTTAATGCAAGAAATTTAAATGATAATGCAGTTTTCAGTTGTAAATCACACCCTATACCTATGGCTTTGTGCAACATGAGTTTGACGCAAGGTCTGTAAAGTCAGAATGGCTTTTATCATTACTCAGTCTATCTTTTCGTAAAATTTCGTGACAATGTGAAAAAATGGTGACATATACAGCAGACAACTGAATAACCCGTATACAACAAAATGAATATAGCTCTCACCCTAACGAAAGCAATATTTACCTTTTCTAGACAACGAAGATCCTAGACTGGATTGTACAACATAACATCCTCTACGGATTATCAATTATCAGTATCTACAACATCACAATTAACCCATCTGTAACAGACAACGTGGATAACAATCTCACTGCTACCTGCTCTCATACCAGCGATGACAGTTTTCCATTAGGAGATACCGTCGTTATTTGTAATGCTACTGACTCTTCGGGAAATCATGGCATCTGTTCGTTTATTGTTCAATTATCGGTAAGTCCGAATTCACTTTTTCCGCTAAAGGAAATGTTCAAACACCTTACTCATATTAACAAATAGTAAACTTGAAATATAAAGATGTAATAAATGTGTGTTAGCCAAAGAGCTACAGTCCTATCTCCTTGCTATGTCATACCTTCAAGCTGTTTGAGTGCCTCCTGCTGAATCGGATTGCCACCTTTGTGAATGACCATCTCATCCTGAACAGGCTGGTTTCAGACATGGAATGGCCTGTACTGGCAACTACTCAACCTTACTCAGCATATGGAGCATGGTTTTGAGAAGGGCCTGATCACAGGAGCTGCTTTTGTAGACCTATAAGCAGCTTTCGACACTGTCAATCATCGGATCCTAGCCAAGAAGCTCTTAAATCTGCCTAAAGACCTGAAGTTCACAGAGCTCATCCAATTCAATGCTACCCAACATGCGCTTCTTTGTTGATCTCAATGGGAGCCACAGTAGATTCAACATCTACCCCAATGATCAACAAGTCCATCCACAAACTGGAAGCTTCATATACGCAGATGACCTCACCTACAAGAATCACATTTTGAAAACAAAGAAGGATGTCAGCTCCCGGAACAGCATCCTGAAGAAGCTACCTAACTCAATATGGGCACTGATGCAAGTACCATCCGCACAACGGCTTTTGCCCTCTGTAGTC
>CALNVZ010000674.1:32956038-32994221 GCA_940671915.1 Paracentrotus lividus
ATTTCTTTGTTTAAGGTTCTCCATTTTAGAGAGTAGCAGACTTCCTGATATGAGGAGGGGCCGATGCCACTCAAGATAGAAGTCGTTTACCTGGTCGGTTATAGGCACTCGTATAGCCTACAAGGCGCGTGGGTGAGAGTCAAATTGTAACGGGTCTGACCTCATGCAAATTATGCCGCTGAACTAAGCAGAGGGCAAAAGCCGTTGTGCGGATGTAGCGTTGCATCAGTGCCCCCTAATTGAGTCAATAGGTAGCTCTCAGGAAGCTGTTCCGGGAGCTGACATCCGTTCTTTGTTTTCAAAAATGTCATTCTTGTAGGTGAGTCACTGCGATTTAAGCTCATTTGTGGATAGGACTTGTTTGATCATTGGGAGACGCTTGAATTACTGTGCTCCCATTGAGATCACCCAGTCGAAAAAAATTATAAACCATAGTATTTTAACTGTGTCAACTGAATTAATTCGTTACAGTATTAAAAAACCCAGGTTGGTCAAAACTGATGTCTGGAGAATGCCATTGGCCTATGGTTTTTAAACTGGAAATCAAATTGTCACCAGTAAAACCCACTGCGTTAAACTGCGTAATGTGTGGAAATACTTGCCAGTTGATCCAATTAAAACCCATAATGAACGGGTTTATACCAGTATTTTCTCATTATACCCACATTACTTAACTGGACCATGTGATACCATGTAAAACAAGTAAGTACAACGTAGTTATAGCCATTATTTCCCATTCATAACCACCAATACTTACTGCGACATTTGATACCGATTAAACAAGTAAAGGATCGTGTAGTTTATACCAGTTATTCACCCATTCATACCGACACAAATGAACTGCCATTTGAATACCAGTTAAAAACAAGAAAGTTCAATGGTATAAAAATACCAATATTCCCATTCATACCACAATAATGAACTGGAACAATTTGATACCAGTTTAAAACAAGATAAGTTCAACTGGTAGTTTATACCAAGTATATTTCCCAATTCATTACCACAATAATGAACTGGACCATTTGATACCCAGTTAAACAAGTAAAGCACTGTAGGTTATACAGTTATATTCCCCATTCAGCCCACATACTACTGGACCAATTGATACAGTTAAAACAATAATCAACTGGTTTTATACGCTATGTCCCTTCATACCCACATAAGAATGGACCATTATACCTAGTTTAATAACAAGTATAAGTCAACTGGTAGTTTTACAGTTATCCAAATTCAACCCATTATACTTACCTGGCATCCATATTATCCATAAGGTGAAAACAAGTTAAAGGTCAACGGGTTATATACCAGTTGTTTTACCATACTCGGACTATAACATAAAGTAGTACTCGTAGTTATACGTTTTCATCATACCATACTTAACTGGACCATATGAATACCATTAAAACAAGTAAAGTCAACTTGGGGTAGTTTATAGCCAAACGTTAATTTCCCAGTCAGAGCCTCACAATACTAACCGGAACCATTTGGATACCAGTTAACAACAATAAATCAACAGGGTGGTTTTACAGTTATTCCCATTCATTACCACATACTTAACTGGACCATTGGTACTCCAGTAAAACAATAATCACAACGTGTAGTATATGACCAGTATTTCCCATCATACCATCACATACTTAACTGGACCGATTTGATACCAGAAAACAAGTAAAGGTTCAGCTAGTTTATACCAGTTATTTCCCAATCAATCACCCACGATACTTAACTGATCATTTGGATAGCCAGTTAAATACAATAAAGTCAACCTGGTACTTTATACCAGTTATTCGCCATTCATACCCAGGTTCACTCCACCCTCTCTTTAATGCCTTAATTGCCAACAACAAAGCGTGTGAGATCCAGGCATAGTTTTCTTCACTCTACAGTGCCTCTTAACCAGAGCCCCCACTAAATGTAGGTAAGATCTTTGGTCAACCCGTCTTAGGACGTACTGTATTTAATTATTATATTCCTATGTATCTCATACAAATTATTATTATCATTCATTTTTTATCTTTTTTTTTTTTTTTTTTTTTTTTTTTTTTTTACAGACACAGACCCCCCGATCGTGACATGTTTGAATGTGACCACGTCATCTCCTGCACCAAATCGCTGGTCCTCATCCCCTGATCAATATAATTATTATGATGAAAACCCTGATCCAAGTGGGATTACTTACAACGTCGCAAGTGGTTTAGAGGGATTTAAGTTTCCACCAGGGCATACACCTGTTACTCTTTTTGCAGATGATATATTTGGTAATACGGCAACCTGTTTGCTCTTCGTTGAGAATCCACGTAAGTTAATTTTTCCCCACTATACTTGATATTATTCTCATAAATACCATGAAATGTTAAATGGAGGATGCGACTTTTATTTACTTGTCGAGCCAACTGCTCCCCGAATCAAACTGTAAAACGTGTAAAATGTGGTATTCCAATACCTCAGAACTCCTCACAATTTTGCTTATACCCGTTCATGTTCCGTTCTTCAAAGTACAGACCAGCGCCTGTCATGTTGTCGTACTGTTGAGATGCAGTGCAGACGTGTGTATAATATCTGATACAAAATGAAAGCCATCTATCTGTTGAAAAATAATGATTGAATGATCATTATCGTCAAGGTGGTATTTTGTTCCTCTCTTCGACAGTGACAGAGCTACCAGTCAACTGTCCAGACTTGAACCGTACCGTTACCACAGATCCTGGTCTGACGACCTATGATCTCATCTCAGATTTCAGGCTAAATGACATCACTTTAACAGTGAACAAGTACGAGTATTTTGGAAATCTTTCTGTATCAGCAAAAACTGAAGGTTCTCCGGATGGAAGAAACGTGTCCATTGGAATCCATGAGGTAGTTGCCGTACTCTATGATGATGAACTGAACAAAACATGCACAGGATTCTATGACGTACAAGGTAACTGTTTCCACTTCAGTCCACCCAGTATAATATCACCTTAGCCTTTTATCAACTTCGTATTTACTCTGTTTGACTTTGCATATTTCCAACATGACATATTATTAGCATTGTTATGCGATGGTATGAAAACATTTCTATCATTTCGTTGAAGTTTTAGAGGGGGCATTATTTCATCATTATTATACTATTAGATATGAAATCAAAGAAAACCATTTATAAAATTCCGTTCTAGTTTTTGCGGTAGCCTATCTCTCACATGTTATTGTAAACAATTTCCATATACATGTATATATATTTGCAAAGTCGGAGAGTCACGGCACCGGTCACGTGGGAATTCTGTCCTCTACCCGGGAGGCCCATGTTTCCTGTGTCATTAGTTTCCTACACAAGATCATAATGGAAATGTTTGTCCACAAAATTCCATTATTGAAAATGATTGAGGAAATATAAAGAACTCTTGGACAAAATATTGGCTATGAATATTAAAAAATAGCCAAACCAATTATCTATGTCAGCAATCGAGGCCAATCAACCATCCATATCAATATGGATCTTTTTATCAAAAAGTCTAATTTTCTGGCTTTTCTCATCACCTCGGGTGGTCGCGTCGCGGCTTGGGATTGCGTAACCCGACCATTCGAGAAAAAGACCACCCTAAATCCCGAAAGATCGCGTTCAGTTTACCAAACGCTTTTGTGAAAATTTTGAGTCAAATTATAAGCTAAATTCCCGAAGGGGCGCATCCATAACGTGCCCACAATTTGGATTTTTACTACACACACAAAAAAAAAATAGTAACAAAGACTTGAAAAAAGCTAGCATTATTATTTATCGATTATTTTTAACCCTTTTAAGAATGTAACCAAATGTATTATCGATCATAGAAAGTATTAAAAAAAAAAAACATTTACGTGATCAATGGGTTATTTACGCCCCATGCGAGATTCGAGGAGCAACGCGAGGCGACAACACATTTATACGAGGCCCCCCTCGTATAAATGTTTTGTAAATCGGTAGATGGCCACGGCAAATCAAGATAAGATTTTATATAGATTTTATGGTTTTGCTAAAGATACGGTACCGTATAATCTTCATCCATGAACATAAGTCCTGTAAATCTGTCAGTTGAGTGGGATTTGGATATATAATTTTAGGGCCGACCAAAGACAAAGTTTACGTCAAACGTTCGTGCCTTGATCATGGCATAGGCTAACCTTACTGCGTCAGAGCTTAGGGGCAGAATCGTGTGAAATTTCGGACAAAGTTGCATGGGTCATGACACAATCGTAACATAACAATGGTGGCTTCTTATATAGCGCTCAGGTCCGTCATGACGCTCATTCATGGCGCTTTACAAAGAATGTTTTACACATCATTACCCCGGTCATAGCCTAGCGGCCAAGTATATGTAGCACTCAAGCATATCGGGTAGCCATTTACACCTGGGTGGGGAGGAGCATTGTAGACAAAACGCCCATGCCCTAGAACGTAAGTGTCATACCGGGGTTTGAACCCACGGTCCTTGCTTTCTCAGTCCATTGATGTGACCACTAGACTGTGACACTTCTAGATTTTTTTTTAAAGTTGGCTCCCCCCTCTGGAAAATCCTGGATCCGCGCCTGTCATACATTCGTGATTTTAAGCCCCTTCAGCCACCCCCCCCCCCCCCCCCCACACACACACGAATAACGAACGGATACAATTGCAAAATAAATTATTTAGTTATTGAGTGATGACGGACCAATTTTAAAAATGAAACTTATTTTTTACCGGAAGAAAGATTCGCAGGTGAAATAAATTTTTCATTAAATAAAGACAAAAAGAAAACAATTGCGGAAGAATTTATTTAGTTATGGAGTGTTAAACGGCCCGACTTTAGAAGCGAAACTAATTCTTTATCAGTAGAAGTCGCCGTTGATAATTTTGTGAAAAAAATTCTCCGAAAACCAAAATTTAACAGCAGATGCTGTTAAATAATGACACCCCTCCTCCCCGGCTCCGGCCGTCTCATCACGCGGCACCCGCGCCTTGATGATTAGTGGAGGATTTGTATGGATATGGGTGACCTAGGAACACTGTCACTAACTTTTAATACACGCATTCGCTCTGGCATAATACGCTCAATTTTCAGGAAATAATCGACCTTGTTCTTCTTTCGGAAAACGCATTTTTCTTTTTTTAGGAAATAAGTGAACCTTCAGAACAGACGAATACCGCACCACGCCCCGCCCTCCGGCCTACCACGCAGCGCTGGCGGCGAACTATTCGCAGACCAGCGGACTCTCGGGTTATAGCCGCTTGGGGGGGGGGGGGTCCTAAAAATAGTAAAACTCAATATCAGCAACAAAAAAATGACAAGCGCCTCTCTATTTATCCTATTATAATATATTAGATATTTTTGTTAATTACTAATGAATATTTTCATAAAAGACTGATTCAGAAAACTTCTAAACACAGCTTTCGAGAAAAGCCCCCCCCCCCCCCGGTGTTCCCGAATGGGTGCATTAATTACTCCCCTCCCCTCACCCACTTTTCGAGAAAGCCCCCCCCCCGGTTCACGAAGGTGCGGCCATGCCTCGCTCCCCCGCTCGCGAACGCAGACGATCGTTGCAAGCCGGTGACAAATGTCTAAATATTCGACTCATACATTTTTAATTTATTCATTGAATATGGAGTAGAGAAACAGTTGGAAACTGGGCTGAACTTATCAGGACTTTCCAGTCCGAATATATTCGGCTATCGCCACGAGTGGAACAAACCTATGCCGAATAATATCGGGTTCAGTAATCCTTGGTTTCAAATAACTAACCCTGTTATGAGCAAATTAATGCTTAATAATGAATTTGAATGCTTATATCCGAAAATTGAAACATTGCAACCATTAATTTGGTGCCATGTAAAGGGATTTTAAGATCATGAACACAAAATTGTTTACTACGGTATTCTTGCCGCACACGAATTTCAATACACAGAAATGAAAAACGGATGGAAAATGTTATGAAATAGGCCGGGAAACTATCATTAAATGCATTCCAATTAAAATCCCAGTAATAAGCAATCAAATGGGTAATCTGCTGGAATGTGTGCTTTCCCGCAATCAATTCCCGCTGAGACGAAATCGCATTATTGACATTGGTTTAATCAAATTGGTATAGTGCAATTGGGAAATCGTTTTAAACTCTCTATTACTTTTAAATGTGACATTAAAAGAGCCATTTTTTTTTCTGAAGCTTTATAAATATGTTCCTTTTAAATTGACCAAAAAATATCAATTTGGCCGCCCCATTAATTCAGGATCCCATATGTTTAGGTGAATTTGGAGCCCTAAGTTCACAGATTAAGTTTGCGCCCTTAGCTTCATGTCAATTTAGTGCACCTCCAGGGTTATTGGTCAGTATTGCTCTCCTAAATTTCAGATCGAAAGTGGGCCCTAAATATAAGATCGATCGTGATAAGGCGCCGAGAGTTCAAGAACAATTTGGTGCCCCTTTAGCTTCATGTCGATTGTTTTGGCGCCCACATCTTATTACAGATCAATCACCCCCCTAAATTAAGAGTCAATATGGCGACCTAGTATGTTTAAGGTCAATTTAGCGGCCCTTGTTACGTTAATTTTGTACCACCTAATTTAAAGATCGAATTGGCGCCCATGTTGGTGCCCCCTAAGTATTAGATAACTTTTTTTTTTTTTTTTTTTTTTTTTACTTTTCCCTTACTGGTACCTGACGGTCTACCAGTTCAGAAAGTTTCGATTTTCATCATCCGATTTACCGAGCGGTTTCGAGAATTAGGAGGGGACGGGGAGAATTGTTCGTCGATCCCAAGCCGCGACACGACAACCCGAGTTGATGACACAAGCCAATTTTCGTATTAAACTTTAATTTTACTTTTATGTCAATTATGTCAACAGAAAATATAACGTAATTTTGATTAATGGGTTAAGTTAAACAAAAAAGGGCAAAATAGAAAGAAAAAAAACAAAACTTTGGCCTAAGGTCAGAAATGTCTTTAGAATATGGCAATATCATATATACATTTTTAAGATATCTGTATTTTTACATCAAACTGATGTCAGCAGAGTCGCTATAAAATGTGTTTTAGAAACGAATTTTATATTAATTTTCCCCCATTTTTGTGGGACAGAGAGGGAATCAGAGTTTCTACAGCAGAGCTTAAATATTTAGTTAAAACAGAAGAAATGAGTAAGTCCTGGGTCCCGTCGCATAAAGCTTTTAACCGGAGTTTTTGCAGGTAAAAATCTGAAAACTCCGGTGACAATATTTTACTGGAATTTTTTTTTTCATTGCATAAACACTTCCATTTTTTTTTTTTTTTTTTTTTTTTTTTTTTTTTTTTTTTTTTTTTGGGGGGGGGGGGTTTAAAACTCAAGTTGAATAACCTGAGAAATAGGTATACATAACCTGATTTTTTTTTTTTTTACCGAAGAAAACTGAGGTTGGAAAAAAAAGTTTTATGCAAGACCACCCTGATGTATGTTTTGTACCTTTTAGGTAAATTTTGGAGTAAAAGAAATAAACCATAATTTCTGTACAGAAATATTCCTATGCAGTAAGATTAAACATAATTGTCAGTAATTTCAATAATTGCAAGTGTTTCATTTTTTTAAAAATTAATAACCATCTACAGATCAGAGGGTAATATATCAGTAACATATTTATGTTATTGTAAGAAAATATATTATAAACAGTGTGTGATATACCCCCACCCCCCCCCAAACACCACCACCAAGTGCGTGTTCGGAATGAAACGTTATGACTTACTAAAATGACGAAAATAAAGTATTGAGTGAAAAGGGAAAAACAATACTAAAAACTGCAAATCTTCTTCGTGACTTTAATTTGCCAATCCTCGCGTAAAGAAGAGTTTTCCTTCTTGCTAGTTTTGTTAGGGTTAGGTTAGGGTTAGACATTATATTAATGCAAATATTGATTTCTATATCTGAATCAAGACGATACCTGATTATTCATTTAATTTCATACTCCTAAAAACCTAACTGTATGATTGCTATTAAATAACAATTAAATGTTAATGGGATCTTTGAATATTTACGATTTTCCTTTAACTTGACAATAATTTGGCACTTGCTTAATGGTTCATTTATTGATATTTATCTGATTCATTTCCTCTCATTACTTATTTTTGCACTGTTGAATTTTAAGTTATTTGGATTAATTATTTACAGCATTTGTAGTCTTGTTTTCCCTTTCACTCATACTTATTTTCGTCATTTCTAGTAAGTCATAACTTTCATTCCGAACACGCACTTTGGTGGTGGTGTTTGGGGGGGGGTATATATCAACACTGTTTATAATATTTTTCTTAAATAACATAAATATGTTACTGATATATTACCCTCTGATCTGTAGATGGTTATTAATCTAAAAAAATTGAAACACTTGCAATTATTGAAATTACTGACAATTATGTTTAATCTTACTGCATAAGGAATATTTCTGTACAGAAATTATGGTTTATTTCTTTTACTCCAAATTTACCTAAAAGGTACAAACATACATCAGGGTGGTCTTGCATAAAACTTTTTTTTCCAACTATGTTTTCTTGGTAAAAAAAAAAAATCAGGTTATGTATACCTATTTCTCAGGTTATTCAACTTGAGTTTAAAACCCCCCCTAAAAAAAAAAAAAAAAAAAAAGCTTACAAGACTACAAACTGCTGTAAATAATAATTCCAAATAACTTAAAATTCAACAGTGCAAAAATAAGTAATGAGAGGAAATGGAATCAGTAAATATCAATAAATGAACCATTAAGCAAGTGCCAAAATTATTGTCAAAAAAGTTAAAGAAAATCGTAAAATATTCAAAGATCCCATTAACATTTAATTGTTATTTTAATAGCAATCATACAGTTAGGTTTTTAGGAGTATGAATAAAATGAATAATCAGGTATCGTCTTGATTCAGATATAGAAATCAATATTTGCATTAATATAATGTTAACCCTAACCCTAACCCTAACCCTAACAAAACTAGCAAGAAGGATACTCTTCTTTACGCGAGGATTGGCAAATTACTTCTTGCACACAGGATCCAGTTCCTACATGCGTATGAAGAGACATATTTACATCTTCTGCTGCCAGTTACCGACACGTATAGTGAATAGATCACTTGAATCAGGTGTATTTCCTAGCTCATTCAGGCGCGCGTTGTCCGACCTCTACTAAAGAAACCAAGACAGAACCCTGAATGCTCTAAAACATTATCGGCCAGTGTCTAATCTTCAGTTCATATTCAAAGGTGTTGGAAAGAGTTGTCGCCCAGCGCCTCCAAGACTACCTCGAGCTTAAATGGGTTGAACGAACCTCTTCAGTCAGCGTTTCGGAACACCATAGCACTGAGTCAGCCCTATCAAAGTTCATTGATGATGTACATTCGAGCACTGGACCGAAGGCGGCTGTTTTTCTGGTGTTACTAGACTTGTCGCCGCATTTGACACCTATGACAGGATATTCTCATGAAAAGATTCAGTTCACTTGGTGTTAAAGGAGTTGCCCTTGCATGGATATCTTCTTATCTCAGTAACCGTTCACAAGTAGTCAAATCAACGAGTGTATGCTCCGCTACCATCTGCCAATATCGGGGTCCCTCAGGGATCAGTACTGGGCCCGTGCGTTCTTTAGCAATCTATGCCAGCCCTCTTGCCGACATTGCACGTTCTCAATGCATAAGTATACATCTTTATGCGGACGACACCCAGCTATACACATCGTTCATCCATCTGATCCTTTAAGTGAAGCCTCCACGAGACTCAGACTTGAAGCCTGCATTGATGAGATGAGAGTTTGGATGATTTCTTAACGAAGTTAAAGTTGAACGATGAGAAAACCGAATATTTTGGTAATTGCTTCAAGACACCAAGCATCAAAGGTTCATAGTCGATCAAGTACGTGTAGGGAATATAATTGTACAATCTGTGTCTAGTTGTAGGAATCTTGGAGTTATATTTTAGGAAATGACAATGGGTATCAATATTCAGCCACATGTGATTTAATTGCAACTGCGTACATACATAGCATTAGAAAATCACTGTCAAGTAAAGTTACAGCTCTGTTATCATTCTTAATGTTATGTCACGTATTGATTATGGTAATGCTCTACTGTTCAAGGCCTCCTCTTAACCAAAGTAGCTAAATTGCAACGTGCTCAAAATTCTGCTGCTCGGGTCCTCAGTGGAACTTCCAAGTTCTCACACATCACTCCGTTCTCAAAGTCTTCATTGGCTTCCAGTATCCAAAAGAATAGAATTCAAGATATTAATACTTACCCTTGGAAGGCACTTCATGATCGGCCCCTAAAATTTGCAGAAATCTCATCTCAGAATATATTCCTTCCAGAAATCTCCGCTCCACTAATTCCAAACAGTTAACTGTTCCCAGAACTTCATCTTTGCTTGGAGAAAAGACTTTCTCCTTTTCAGCCCCATTTCTGTGGAACGCTCTTCCACTGAGATCCGATCAGCAGAATCCTTAGTTAGATTAAAATCAGATCTGAAATCATACATGTTCTCTTTATTTTTCGTTAGATATATATATTGTTTTCAAACTTCTCTCTTTTTCTGATTCTTTTTTCCTTTTCCCTCTGCGCCTCTGAATAGTTTACTAGAAGAATGGCGCATTATAAATGCTGTATTTATTATTATTTATTAAATTACAGTCACGAAGAAGATCCTTGCAGTGTGCTTGTCTAGGATACACAATAAATCAAAGAGCTCTTCGCTGGCCTCAGATTGTTTCACGGTGAGGCTAGTTGCCCATATAGGAGCAGCAAATTTTAAGAGGAGGCGGATGTAATTTTACTAATAAGATAAGATGTATTTAATTGAATTGAATTTATTCATTAGCAACAACAATAACAATAACAATATCTTCATACAATGGTGAATACAGGTACAGAATACATTGGCATGGATACAATAATTATAATACAAAGTGTTGGAGATATAAAATAGGTAGATATAAAAGAATATAGTTGTTAATAGGAACCAGAAGGTAGCACATGTGCTCGTCGAGCCTGGCCCCCGGTAGTAAGTATTATTTGGGCAAAAAACAAACAAACAAAACTATTATGTACAAATTAATCTAAAACTACTTCTCTAAAGTTTATAGACTAGAATGAACTATTAGATGCATTATAATAATAATAACAAAAAACAAGTCAAAACATGATGACATAAGCTTAATTTAGCAGTAAATAACTCGACAGGAGATTACGAAATGAATTTCTGCTTTTTTTCTCTGTTATATAATCTGGTAAGCCATTCCATAACTTTGTTCCCACAAATGATATCAAGAATCGAGAAACATTGTTTTTTTTTTACAGCGTAAAATCCTGGTGTTATTGATTAATATTGTAAGCAATATTGTCCAGGGATGTGATGTGTTTCATCATCGTTAAACTTAATTGAATTGCGCATTCAATTATGCATGCATAATATATTGCTTGAATGCCTGAAAACATAACCATGAAGCTATAGAATTTTAGGTATTGAAATTGCCTACAATTTGATTCCAGATTTTACATAATATGAACAAAAGTAAGTTTAGGCTAAGAATTGTGGCTGCAAATAGACAATTAAAAGATAGGTGACAAATATTCATAATTAGTGCGATAAAGTAGAACACGTTTATAGATATAGATAGACAGAGATTAAAAAAAAAAAAAAAAGGAGAATCACCCGTTCAAAAGCAGTACGTATGATGAATTTAGAATCAAATTTGTTTGTGTACATTGAGCGGATGATCAAGGATTTGGAGATAGAGGCAGCATATAATAACCCTATATATATATCGGTCTGAATTGAAATGAATTTCTCCCTGGGCGTTAAAGTGAATCTTGCGCTAACAAAAGCTTCTATTATAATTTAATTTAAGTAAAGATAGAACTAAACGTGTATTAACCACAAGCAAGTTCCTATATATTTTTTGGGCTTTTCAAAAATTACAATATAAAGAAAAAACGTCCCCTCCTTGCAATAAAAGAAAACTTTCTATTCGCAAAATCTAGTTAATGCAAGAAATTTAAATGATAATGCAGTTTTCAGTTGTAAATCACACCCCTATACCCATGGCTTTGTGCAACATGAGTTTGACGCAAGGTCTGTAAAATCAGAATGGCTTTTATCATTACTCAGTCTATCTTTTCGTAAAATTTCGTGACAATGTGAAAAAAAATGGTGACATATACAACAGACAACTGAATAACCCGTATACAACAAAATGATATAGCTCTCAACCCTAACGAAAGCAATATTTACCTTTTCTAGACAACGAAGATCCTAGACTGGATTGTATCAACATAACATCCTCTACGGATTATCAATCATCAATATCTACCACCATCACCATTAACCCATCTGTAACAGACAACGTGGATAACAATCTCACTGCTACCTGCTCTCATACCAGCGATGACAGTTTTCCATTAGGAGATACCGTTGTTATTTGTAATGCTACTGACTCTTCGGGAAATCATGGCCACTGTTCGTTTATTGTTACAATCATCGGTAAGTCCGAATTCACTTTTTCCGCTAAAGGAAATGTTCAAACACCTTACTCATATTAACAAATAGTAAACTTAGAATATAAAGATGTAATAAATGTGTGTTAGCCAAAGAGCTACAGTCCTATCTCCTTGCTATGTCATACCTTCAAGCTGTTTGAGTGCCTCCTGCTGAATCGGATTGCCACCTTTGTGATTGACCATCTTATCCCTGAAAACTGCATTGTATACAGTGCATCCCAAAAAAGAATATATCCAAAAATGTGTACTCAACTTCAATTTTCTCAGTATAAAATTTAACTTTATAAATGTATACGTAAATGCTGTCACGTCCGACTGTACACACTAAACTTGTGCCAAAACCGCCTTGTACACCTTTTGTCCCTTGAGATTGATTGAGGTAGGCTAATCAGGAAGCAAGAATTACATTGCTAAATAAATTGACATTATTTCACTTTTTTTGTATTTATTCATTTCCTTATTTAAAGTCACTCTTAAAGGAAAAGTTCATCCTGAAGTTAAGATGACGTCAATACAAACAGAACCTAAAGAGAAAAATGTAATTGAAAGTTTGACAGAAATCTGCCAAAAAGATAACACAATTTAGATTGCTTACATCATTTACAAAGACCTCACCCCGCTATGATGTGAAATTCATTAAAATCGTCATTTTTCATTTGTAAATAAGTCACATAAAATTTGTAAGATTATTGTTGAATAATTAATGAGTCAGTCATATTCATGAGATTATTCCATGTAATAATAACATGCAGTCATTAATACTTCCTTACCCCACCCCTTGACGATGAAGGCATAGGCGATGATCCGAAAACCACTTCAGGAGCTGCAACCTTGTCAGCAACATTGGTGAGTGACAACGAATGTGAAGAAACTTTCCAGATAACTTTTTTTTTTTCCACATTTATATCTGGTATCAAAAATCAATAACAAAGATTGCTAATAAAAGTAATATTAAAAGGAGAATAACGATAACTTATGATTCAATGCAATTTGTAATCTGTAATTTCTTAGCTGCAATTAAGCAACGTATGGGACAATTTTCCTGAATATAATTTTAATTATAAAAACAAATATTTCACAAATTATATCTTTCATTGTATGCCTTCAGGACCAACTACTAGTGTGGGATCCTATGTAGTTTCGTTTGCAATTCATGTTAATGTTTGGCAACATCTGTTCTACTTGATCACACGAATCAGAAAATATATGTCGCCAATTTTTTAATTGACCTTTTGTGACCCATAATGAAGGTCAAAGGTCAGGCTTCGTTAACATAAACATAATTTTGGTCAAATTGTGTCAAATTTGGTATCAAATTGTAGGTAATGTTATTACTAGCAATTAAGTCAATTATTATTTTTTCACCTGACCTGTCAGTTTTGAGCAATATGCAAATTAGTTTATTTATGCATAATTGAATGCATAATAGAGTCAAGTTGAACAGCGATGAGCTTTGACCTTATTTCTAGGTCAAATGTGTCAACTAAAATATGTCGAACTCTATTTTTTTGGTTGATGGCATCATGGAAAACATATTCAAGTTAGTTTCCAACAAAGTTAAGCAACAGGTCTAATGTCAAAGTTCAAGAAAGACGTTTTGGTCAAAGTTTTTTGTCTTGACCTTAGTCTTATTGGACCGTGTTACTTGAAATATTTTATCAAACACTGTAAATGTGTTCTACTTGTTCTCATTAACCAGGAAATGTTCGTTTTCATTGACCTATGACATTTAAATGAGGTGAAAATTCAAAAAAAAAAAAAATCAAAATACATAGTTGTTGCTATTTCTAGGTTTTTTAGCGTTATGTTATTTCAACTTTGACCTCAACTTGAGGTCATATGTGTCAATGAAAAAGAATAGCAACGTTAAAATATTCTGGTTCATGGTATCAAAGGATCATGTAGAACTGTTGTTATCAAAATTATTATGTCAATAAGGCCAAACAGAACTATGATTAAGACAGAAAACTCTTGCCCTGACGTATTCCTTAAACTTTTTATGTGTGTCTTGACCTTTGTGTTATTAATCATATTAGAGCTTAATAAATTTGATAATCATAGTTATTCTTGTTCTACTTGTTCCCATAAATCAGAATATCAACTTTGCTATTCTCTTTCATTGACGTATATGACCTCAAGTTAAGGTCAAATTTCAAATAACGTGACGCTAAAAAATCTGGAAATAGTAGAAACTATGTATTTTTTGCACTTTTTACTTTATTTAAAGGTCATAGGTCTATGAAAACGAACATTTCGTGGTTAATGGAATCAAGTAGAATACATTAACAGTGTTCAATAACATATTTTAAGTAATACGGCACAATAAGACTAAGGTCAAGACAAAAAACTTTTGCCGAAACGCCTTTTTGAACTTTGACCTTTGACCTGTTGGTTTTATGAGCTTAACTTTGTTGGCAACTAACATGAATATGATTTCCTTGATGCCAGCAACCGAAAAATGAGTTCAACATATTTTTACTTGACACATTTGACCTAGAAAGAAGGTCAAAGTTCATGGAAATATCGGTTTTTGCCAAATTAATGTCATTTCCAGGTTGTTAATCATCATATAAATTGACATTTGACCTGTTTTCAAGGTCATAAGGGTCACCTGAATGTGGCAACAATATAAGGCTAATATGATTCACGTTTTAATCTTGATTATTTTTTTATTAATATCGTCTATGGATCTGATCGCTAATCAACTTGACTCTATTATGCATTCAATTATGCATAAATAAAGTAATTTGCATATTGCTCAAAACTGACTGGTCGGGTGAAAAAATGATAATTGACTTAATTGCCAATTATAATATTGCCTACAATTTGATACCAAATTTGAGCAAAATTATGTTTATGTTAATGTTTGACCTTCATTTTGGGTATCAAAAGGTCAATTAAAAAATTGGCGACATATATTTTCTGATTCGTGTGATCAAGTAGAACTTATAAATAGATATTGCCAAACATTAACATGACTTGCAAACGAAACCTATATTTTCCCCGCTGGATGCCACACTATACTCTACACTAGGCCAGTGTCATTTAATATTTGGTTTTAATTTTTAAATTGCTCTTTTTGCGCTAAGAAGGCTACAGTAAGTGAAGGGAAATATATTTGAAATTTCACACAGGCTGCTTCAGCGGCAGACACAACTACCACACACGCATTAGCAGCCACGGAAAGTGCTAAGACGGGCCTCGCAAATACACATCTAGCAACCACTCACCCTCCAACCACTCCAACCACACATCCACCGTCAACGAATCAGACAACTACACAATCAGCAGCCACGGACCCGGTTACGACGCACCTCGATAACTCCAATACACCAATCACGGACCCTGTTACAACGCATCTCGATAACCCCGATACACCAACCACGGACCCTGTTACTACATTGCTAGATATCACAAACCAGCCAGCCATGCATCAAAGAGAGACTCACTCAGCCACCACCTACTCTTTCTTCCAAAAGAATGTATCGTCCCATGTAAGTCACAAAAATGATTAAATCAAATTGCACTGTAAGTACAATGAGTCCTCGAGAACGCTCAGTCAAAGAAGTGCTAGTAACGCAATTAATATTTCTGTATCTATTCCGCTTCAGACACAGACAATGTGTGTATTATTATTTTTGTGTTTAATAAGCTTCATTTATGAAAAAAGCAACCTTACTAATACCTTGTCATCATTGAAATCACAATAAAAATATTTGGGAAAAAAATCCACAAAAACAAGCAAACCAAAAGGTCTGTCAGCTGTTGTATTGAGATGAATGAGCATTAACATGATTACCTAATGCAGCGGTCACAACTCGCCGTACCTTCGACGTGCAACTCCCGACGATGGATTTCGTAGACAATTCGTGCAGCGAAGGTACCTTGCAGGTACAATGCATGTACGACGTGCAGGAAGTTTTTACAATACCCTTACTACAGAAACGCAGTAATCGCAGAAGTTAACCCAGGACCTGTGCGTGCATTGCACATGCAGCGCAGGCTACGTTGATGGCACGTGCCCCGTAGCCTACGACGAGTTGTGACCGCTGCATAATGCATAAACTAAATCAGAACAGATTATTCAGTGAAAGACACTCTTTTGAAGTCATCATTATGCACAGCGATTCAAATAAAATAATAACTGATTAATAAATGAATAAAGAATCTAAATATATTAAAGTCATCTTGTTTACATTATAAACATTTAGTTATTGGTTTATCGATATGTCTAGGAAGAGTTCTCCTCCAAGAATCTGATGGTACAATTTTCATTTGAGTCTTGCATTCCTAAGACTACAACATTTTACTAGCCCCAAGTAGCTGGGTGAAGAAGAAGAAAAAAAAAATGAATTAATTCTTAAACTTATGTGCAAGAAGAAAAGTGCACATCAACTCAAGTACGCATGTACGAACGCACAACACGGCCACACACACACACACACACACACACACACACACACATACTGCCACGTTAGCAGCTTTTTAGAAGAAGTACAAATCTCCCTTGAGCCAAAAGACTGGATGAAGATAAAAAAAAATTGAATAAAAACAATAAAATAAAGGTGGTATCTCACTCTGCAGAGACATCTCCGAAACTCGAATGCTCACATTCGTCTCCGATAACATTTTTTCTGTCGAGGAGACGACTCCACGACTCATAAGCCGTCGCAAAAACTCGTGACCCTAAGGAGACGTCTCTGACATGTCTTTGACACGTCGCAACAACTCATGAGATGTCGCGGAGACTCAGAAGACGTCTCTAATACCAAGGAGCTTCAGCTCCTTGCTAAAACATTTTTGAGACGTTTTCGCTACTAGTATGAAACCCATTTCAAATACGTCTCAAACACGTCACAAACTAGTCTCAGATCCGTCTCATGGCAAGTGAGATACCACCATCAGTCATAATGTATGTTTACATAAACACGTAAACACACAGAAAACAATTTATAAGGCAGTAGATCATTTCTTTTTCATAGCTCAACGTTTTAATGGTTACTCCATAACAGTTGTGTGTGCGCGTCTGTGTGTGTGTAAGTGTGTATGTTTGTGTGTGTGAGAGAGAGAGAGAGAGTGCGTGTGTGAGGTTTGTGCGTGGGTAGGTGAGTCAGTGCATGGGTGTGTTTCTCTTTCTGCGTGAACTTAATGTTAAGTTTTAAATTTCTCGTCACCATCCACTTTGCGAAAGTAATATTTTGCAGTCTTCTAATGTTTGCTATTAAGTGTTGTATGCAAAGATCAAAACGAAAATGGTACCAAAAATGCCTGGAAGATAGCTCTACCTAGACATAATCATGAACATCATGTGTTTCCTACTTCAAAGGAGAAAGCTTAAAACTATAGAGACACATTTTTTTCAAACTCATCTTGTATTTTTCATGTTCATGGATGATGATTGTTAAGTAATAACAAGTTTTGATGTGCAAAGTCATTTTTATTTTCTTTTTCACTCACTCGGTAGTAGAAATGTCAGAGGTGCACAATAATAACACCATACTAAGCAAATAATGTTGTATGTGTATTTTTAAAGGATGATCCAAATATTGTGTTCAATTCTGAGCTGTATGAGGAGAAAATATTTGAAATTGGTTTGAATCTGAGCAGTGGAAAATCGATTATTTTAGATGGTAAGTAAAACATTATTTCCATGCATTACATTCAAAGACATGATTATTTCTAATCCACATTTTTTTTTTTAGTTATTTTTTTTAAACAAACAAATACGATTCCAATATTATATAATCACGCAACTGCAATTGTGTTTAGTATGACTTCGTTTATCGGATTGGGTCCGGGTAAATGGCCCCAACAACTTCATTTTTAGAGGAATGGAAATTAAAATATGTATTCTTGTGGTCAACCCATGTACAAATCCAATGAAGGACATGTCCACTTGAAGTCTATTGATTAAAAAAAAAAAAAAACAATAACAACAACAACAACGTTTCTAAAACTTATAATGCCGATTGAAATCATATCAATTCTAGTTGTAAACTTAAAAGATAGAGGGCGCTACCATTCTACTCAAAGCGAACGCTCCCATTTACTTTTTCTGTTTTTGGACAGTTTTTCACTTTATTTTCTTTATTGTGGCGAGCAACTACCCTTTCAAAGAAATGATCAGTTTGATTGAGTACGTTCACAGTCTGAATTTTTCAGAAATAGGGATAACTTATTGCAAAGGGAAAAAAAAGTCCTGTCATTTGAATCAATTCGAAAGCCTGGTCAGAACATATTCCTGTACAATATTGCCAATTTTGAGCCTAGAACAGCTCATGCGCTTCAAAGTCTTGCTCCTCAATGACGCATAATTATATTACACTTTAATGATCACACGGTTTTTAAAAGGTTGAATTCTCAGCTTTCCATTAATGGTATATTTATTTCACTTGGTTAAAAAAAAGTCCTGTCACTTTGAACTATTATAAGAGATTTTTTTCTCGATTGGTCAATGTTTACGCAAATCACATGCATATCGCATAGAAAATAATGCAAACGGCGTCTTGGCGAGATCTCTTGGTTTGGAGCATCAATCTATGTAAAATACAGGTTCTGATTACAACTTCAGCACAATCATGTTATAGGCTTTCCAAAATGTCTTTTTCCTCCATCTGGTCTGAAGCATCTACTAATTAAAACCATGAGAAAAGTTCATAAATTTCTTTCACCTCCACGCAGTATTTGCTCCTCACCGGACGGGCGATACCATTCGAATGCAGGGAAGTCTTCTTACGCGAGTTTTTGTTATTGCAGTCAGCTGTACAGATTTCTGCGCTTCTCAGCCGTATTTCCAACGTTACTTTGTTGCGTCTGGCCTCTTAGATAATGGACGCGCCTTGTTTAATTACGATTTAATGCCACACATTGGTATACGTTAACTTTACATTTTACATAGAGTAGAATTGATATGAACATGAATCGTATATCAAATTAAAGCATATTATGTCCTTAATTAAAAACCTAAATGACCGAGTCAAAATCATTGAGACATTACAAGTTATTCTTCAGTGATCGCAGAAAGACTTACATTAATTTGCCCAATCGACCCTATCTGATATAAAAATTCATCTAGTTATTATAATGGGGATTTGATAATTCTTCATACAACTGTACGCGGTCATTTAAATCACGCGATTGACCTTAAAGATGGGCGTGCCTTTTATTTTTCCTTGGTCATTTACAAACTCACAGACAGACATGACACACACAGCCACACCCTCAGCTCTCAGATATTAACTCACTCCCTCATACACCCTTATACACGAACACACACACACACACACACACACACACATACACATACACATACACACAAACCTTAAACACTAAACAATCTGACGTTGGTATACTAATATATGCGAATCGGTCATCCAAATATATATTATATTTTTGGTAGGGGCGCGCGTGAATTATCGATTACCACTTAACAAGGGTGCGTTCATTAAAGGGGAAGTTCACCCTGAAATTGTATTGATTTTGAAAATTGCAGAAAAATATGAGTGAAAGTTTTAAGAAAACTGAGCAAAAAATATGAAAATATGAAAATTTAAAGTCTTGATTCTGTGACTTCACATACGAGCAGCTCTTTTATGTGTTGTCTATGGAAATTCCGTAAATTTGTATTTTTTCATGGTTCTTGATAAAGGAATGGGTCAATTTCATAGAGGCATGTATATGAAAATAGTTTTGATGATATATCAACCGCACAGGTGCAATGATTAATATTCTTATGAAAAAAAATTTACGCTTTATGGAATTTCTACACACAACACAAGTCATTGGAAAGCAGCTCGCACGTGATGTCACATAATCAAAACTTAAAATATTCATAACTTCGTTATTTTTTGGTCGATTTTCTTCAAACCTTCACTCTTATTTTTCTTTGATTTTTCTACATTTTTCAAAACCAATAAAATTCCAGGGTGAACTTCCCCTTTAAACATGTTAAACATGTGGAGGCCAGCATTTATTTTATATTTCTTTTTAATGGGCCTTAACCCTAATCAGACTGGGGTGTTTTGGTAGCTGTCAAGACTGGGGGGGGGGGCCATGATGGCCCCCCCCTAAGATCTCGGCCGCCGATCGCGCGACCGCGCCGAAAATTTGCATGATGGTAGTGAGCCATGTAATCTACAAGACTGCGCTGTTAATTTTTCCAAAATAATAGGAATTTTTTTTATATGAATTAATTATGCTAATTTATGCATGAAATCATACTTTTTGCTCTAATTGAAAAAAAAAAAGCTCCTAGAATGCTAATTTTGTGTATTATTATTCCTTATAGCATTCCTAACAATTGTACTAGAAAAAAATTCTTGTTTCAAAATTAATTTCTTATGTATTTTATTGTTTTATGAATTTCTTATGTATTTCTTTGTTTTTTGGACCTTTTGATTTTCCTTTTTTTTTACGCAAAAATCATTTAAGAACCATTTTTAAGCATAAATATGCTAAAAAAATTGATTTCAACCAATGAAAGTGAAAATAATCATATCTTTATGAATAAGGTGAGAAAACTCAATTTGCATTGACTTTGTACACAAAATCACGTTTTTGAGCCATTTTCGGTGTGACGGATATTTTTTAAAATCGTGCAGCGTCCTAACGGTACGACCGATTTTTGCGAAAATGGTTTCAAAAGATGTGTGAGACTTGAAAGTAAAAAGTCAGCAAGCGGCGCGATCACAAAATTTCGTGCGGCGAAGTGGTCGTGGAAAATGTCGAGGGGGGGGGCCATGATGGCCCCCCCCCAGTCTGATTAGGGTTAAAACCAATTCTTATACTTCATGCTTGAAAAAAAAGTTAATTACAACTGACGCTCTCATCATGCCTATCGGCATCACAACTTATAATTTTTTTCTGGTTTATTATGAAGAGCATATTTCACTGAAAACCTATCTTCAAAGCTAATCAGTCAAGACGGACTAGTTTTAAAGCTAGTCCGTCATGTTAATCCGTCGAGACGGACTAGCATACAACTGAATCTAAATCTCTCAACTTGACGGACGAGCTTTAAAGCTAGTCCGTCAAGCTTGATCCTCGTCGGTCGGCTCGACGGACGAGGTCAATAAAAGAAGGCAGGCAGACTCAGTTTACCCATTAGAATGTCTGACTAGCTTTTGATACACATAGTTTCAATGCACCTTCTCTATTTATTGCATTGACGCTCTAGCGACAATGCTATCTTATCGTTCAAAATTCCTATTCCGTCGTCTTCTTCTTTTTCTTCCACAAAAACCCATTCATTTAACACGTGAGCCTTGTTATCCCTCCCCAGGTCCCATCGCTCAACCAAATTCGTTCAAACTTCATACATACATCCTCTATGATCCATTATTGATCCCCTGACATTTCATTTTCCAAAATCACTCATCCATGACCGTCCATCCGCCATTTTGTCAATTTCGGGCCATCTGAAAGCCATTTTTCCAGCCTCCAAATCTATGTTGTTATAAACGCTACAGAATTCTAACAAAATCCATTAAATAGTCTATGAGTTTGCCTTTCATATGTATTCAATCACTTTTCTTTTTAAAAATATCTTCATATTTTAAATTAATTTCAAAAATCAACTCCGTTATGAAATAAAAAATTGTGACTTAAAACACACAAAAATGGCTATAACTTCTTGAAATCAATTTCATTTTGTTTCAAATTTTTAGGTCATGTTATTCTAATAAATGTGCACACACTCCACATGTTTCACGCTCCAGAAAATACTCGAAATACAAATAGCGCCCTCTAAAGTTTCAAAATTTGGCTAAAATCCAACACGCTGCATCTGCGTTGTGCCTTGTTAAAACCGTACCCTTTTTTGGATTTAGGGACTTCAGACTATGTCCTTTCCAGCAATGCAAAGAAAAATATATCGATTCATTCACCAAATTGCTGAAAAATGTTGTGGAATGTAAAAAAATATCGATACCAGGAAATCAAGTTTAACTTCCCCTAAAATTGCGAATATTCAATCTAGGGACTTGAAACTTCGCAGGCATATGTATCAATGCATTTCACAACTATCTGCCAATTTTTGTAAAATTTGATGACGTCATCAAAAAGTTATAAACAAAAAATAGCGAATTTTCAATGGATTACATAACAAGGCATTACGTCATTGTTCAATATTTGCTTCTGAAATTGACATCATAATGACCACATTGAAATTGCCTTTCCATTGATACCAAATATAATATAGGTTGTCCAGTAAATTTCGAGTAAATCACATTTTTGTAGGTGCCAATATACCCGCTTGCCTAATAATTGCAAATTTGACAGAGCCAAGTGCACGCCAGATAATATGGAAAGCGAAGTTTTCAAGATTGCACTGTAGTACACAAAGCGTATTCGTTTTACACACATATCGTGTATATCATGGAAAGCTTACTTCCGTTTCCCAATATTTTTCAAAATATATGCTTACATTTTAATAGTCATTGAAATCTTATAGTCAAGGCGTCAATGCACGCACATCGTTCATGTCAACGATTGCAGTTCTAGTTCTGTCTCTGATCATAATCAAGTGGATACATTTTCAAACAAAGATTGCTTTGACTTGGCAATCTGAAATGCAGGACATAAAAATGATATGAAATTATCTGAACATAGCTGACAGCAGGTGAACTCAAACTTTTGACCAATAGTTTATATCTCTTTGTCTGTTACCTTATAAGATGCAATGTTGATGTCTGTCCATCTCTAAATTAATAATACACCATTTTTTTGTATATATTTAAACTTAGATATCACGTACGTAAACAAACGTGCGGTCGAGGATTTGTGTGCATCGGAATGGAACATAACCTGGAAAGGAAACCAATTTTCTTTGCCTTCAAAATACTTTTGTTCACGGAGTAACCAATACAGCGATGGTAAGGATTCTAAAATCATAATTCATTTTGGGTTGAATAGATACAATTTTAAACATTTGCTGTACGTTATTATCAATAAACGCAAATAATGGTAAAAGAGAACATCGATCAAAGCATATTTCGATCATAATTTTTTATTTCATGTATGCTTTTCTTTGAAGGTAAACCCAAAAATACGAAAATAATACCCCACCCCGAAAATAAATATAAACTTTTGAAAGTTAACACGATAAGTATACTGATTAACATATCGAATTACATTTTGTAGGTGAAGGCGACACCCAGGACGCTGTCATTGGCATTACTTCATCCTCACATGTTGCTCAGCTCTACAACAACAAAAGCGCCACCTACGATAAAGAAGGAGTCAATCTTCGTGTAGCAAGTGACATCATAACTGCGGTTGTGTTCATTGGTGATGACCTGCTATCAATTCCCTGTAGCTTTGTCCTGAAGCACTCTCAGGTAAGTGACATAATTATGAAGATCTTAAATTCATTAACTATAATGTTAAACAGGAAAGGAAAGATCAATATTGGAGGACAGTAAATGTCCCGCCCAGAATAATATCAGATTGAGTGACCGCGAATGAATTTCCAGTTCTTAGATTGATTAACTTGGCAGTAACTTATTTAATATGCTGATGATGATTTATCTCTTCATTTTGCAAGAAATTTACTTTATAGATCCCGAGGTTGAATTGTTATGATAAGTATGTGTTATAAAATAAAAGGTGATAATAAATATGTACATTTCTTATGGAACCCCCAATTTAGGAAACGATCAGTGCTTTTAACATTAAATACCAGACATTTATTATTCGTTTAACGCGTTTAAGGGTAATTAATAAATATTAAAGTACAATGATAAGATAACCTACCGTACTTATGGAGTAATGTGATATTAAAAAAGATATATATCTCACATGTTTTTCTTTAAAGTTGGTTTATAGTTTTGGTAAGATTGATTAACATAAATGATATTGATCTCTTTTGATTCAAACTATAAAACAAGCCAAGTGATAATTACACCAATATTGTATAATCATACTTTTCTTTCATGTGCGTATATTCACGATTCATAATTTTAGTCCGATCTCTTTGTCGTTTGCTGTTTTGATCAATTCCAAATTTTTCAGGTTATTCAATTTAGCGGAGTAAATCGAAATGAATGATATTAACATACCTGATGCTCACAAAGTGTCCTCCTGATATGTCTGTATCTCTCAATCGTTCTATCTCTATCTCTCTTTCTCTTTCTCTCTCAAAGATGATCGGTGAAAGGTTCAGCTCTCCAACATGCCGTTTTTGGGATCACGATAAAAGGTACTAAAATTATATGCCTAAAGTCATTGCTATTAGAGACGCACTTATGATTGAATGTATACCGTATGGTCCGCATTCTACCACGCTGACTAGAGTTGTGCTGTGGCACTAAAATAGGACGGATTTTGAAACGAGAATGCAACACTGGATTGCACGCTTCTCTATGAAGAGTCAGTGAAGCGCGCGTCTAAAAATACAAATCCAGTCTGCGATAGCGTCATAGCAGGCTAGATATCTACAAACATTTGTAAAGAATTATAAACTAGGGGTATAGGTGGTTTAAAATTTAATAGTGCTTTGCGGACTTTTTGTTGAAGGTAGCTAATTAGTCATTTTTCTCGTTACCTTGAGGCTAAAAGTTGTCAAAATTTCGCTAAAATAAAGTTGCATTTTTAAACATTCCATCATGACTTGATTGATTGCATGTTTATCAACAAAACGGACTCTTACCTGAGATTTACGAGTCTGCGACATGATGTTCCAAATAACAAAATCGACTGCTGCCACGTATGTTTCTAATATACGCAACCAATTGGCGCGACATGGTAGGGGCCATCTTGACATATATATAGGCATCGAGGCAAGAGGGCAGCTAATATTGTCACGGGAGGGCGCCAGTTATTTTCTCGCTTTGTCTGTCTCCGAGGCTGAAATAATTTTTCAAAATCTTCAATAAAATATCTAATGAGATTTAAAATGTTTTACTTACGCATTTGGTCATGGTTTCCCCTGAATCTACCTTTTAAATTAACAATTTAGACAATCAAACCCGATTGGCATTTAAAAACTCATTTGCTAATTAAGGCACTTAAGGGAAGATTACATATTAATTTTAAACCCCATTTGTCTTCTTTACGCATTTTCAGTGCTTATTTTGTTTCTTTTGTCTTATTTTGTAGCATATCTACCTTGATATTGTGAATTTTGGTAAAGTGAATATGAATGATTCTTTTATTTAACAAATCTTTCAAATTTGGGCTGACGCTTTTAATTATCTACAAAAACATAAATATATGGGACTATGTATCCTCAAACTGTGATATGGTCAGGTGAGGGCGCTGATTATTTTATTACACACGCGTGTATTCTGGGTATCGGGGGTGGGGCTTTACGGGCCCGGCCCCCCCCCCCCCGGTAGGCGGGCAGGGGCCGGGGGCGCCGAAAAGAAGAGGAAAAAGGGGAAGAAAATGAGAGAGATAGAGAGAGAGAGAGAGAGGGGGGGGTGGAGGGGAGAGCTTAAACATAGGGGCGCCAAATTGACCTTAAACTTAGGGGCGTCAAGTCGACCTTAAAGGGATTGTTTAACTTCGTGATGAAACCTGAAAATAAAAAACGGTTTCAGCCAATGTTGTAATAATAATTGTAATCTTTTGGGTCAGACAGGAATATCCTGAATTTTTTAGACCAATCGGACGTATATTTCTTGAGATATCTATGATTGAAGATTGATCGAGCGTTAGGGGGCGCCAAATCGACATTAAATTACAGGGGCGCCAAATTGAGCTTAAACGTAGGGGCGCCAGATCGAGCTTAAACATAGGGGCGCCAAATCGACCTTAAACTTAGGGGCGTACAAATCGACGCTTAATTTTAGGGGGCGCCAAATCGACATTAAACTACGGGGGCGCCAAATGAGCTTAAAGGTAGGGGCGCCTAATTAAGTTTAAACATAGGGGCGTAAAATTTACGTGTAGATAGTGGGGGGGCGTCAAATCGAACTTAAACTCAGGGGCGCCAAATCGAACTTAAACTTAGGGGCGTTAGTTCGACCTTGAATTTAGGGGTCGCCAAATAGAATTTAAACAAAAAGGGGCCAAATCGACCTTAAACTTAGGGGCACTGAATATGAATTTAGGAGGCGCCAAATCTAACTTAAACGTAGGGGCGCCAAATTTAGCTCAAACATAGGGGCGCCAAATCGACATTAATGGTCTGAAAAAAATATGATCTGAAAAACTTAGGTGATCTGAGACTTATTGAGCTTAAACGTGGGACGCCAAACCGAAGTTATAATGAAGGAGGGGGCTCCAAACCGGCCTTAAATTTAGGAGATCGACCTTAAACTTAGGGGCGTTAAGTCGACCTTTAATTTAGGGGTCGCCAAATCAAACTTAAACTTAAAGGGGTGCCAAATCGACCTTAAACATTGGGGTGCCAAATTTAGCTCAAATGTAGGGGCGCCAAAATGATCTGAAACTTAGGGAGCGCCTTAAACTTAGGGACGTCAGATTGAGCTCAAATGTACGGGCGCCAAATTTGACTTTAAACTTAGGGGTTCCAACTTTATCCTAAACTTAGGGAGGGGTGCCGAATTTATCAGAATCTAAGGGGGCGAAAAAAAAATAAAAATAAACAGAAGAGCTTTAAAATGTTCTCTATATAGAAAGAGCAAAGTTTTAAACTTCCATGTAGCAAAATTTTCGCTCGCGCTTTTCGCTCGCATACAGGGGCGCCAAAATCACGTCGGGCCCCGGGTGCAAAATCGTGGATACGCACCTGTTACACTTCTAAATTTCTAACCCAATATTTCTTCTTAACCATATTTATCTGCCTATCTTATATTTTGTATCCTTAGCATAACCACTGAACCGGTTCCCGTGAACTTCAGTGAACATTGCCCGCTGTTATTAGCTCCTCTCGTTCGTTAATGAGCAAGCAAACCTCTCAAAATATGTTGTTTTTTTTTCCAGTGTGCGCGCCGGGGTGCGCAAATACAAATGAATATTTATAAGAAGATATGAATCAAGCTCGTTCAATTAAGGTTACTTATCTCTCACAAAACTGACGCAAAGTTAATTCCAACTAGAAAAAGTTTGTAAACATTTTGAATATTTATGAATAATATTTTATTTTCTCATTTTTTTTTTCCTTTTCGATTTTTTACAGCTTTACCGACATTTATTTATAAATACTGTGATATATTTTTTTAAATAATAATTTCCATCATTTCCGGGAGATGAACCTGAAAAACGTTGATGTTAGAAGCTCCAGAAAACAGGTAATTTGCAACAAATTTAAACAGCGCTTTCCGTATACCATGAAGCTACTAAATTATGCGTGTTATGCGTATACTATGCAATGTATCTAGAGGGTCGAGTTATAATAAAGTAACTTATATTAACTATAGTCAGTGTATGAACAACAACTTGGAGAAACAGTTGTATTTTGTGGATTTATTTAGTAATAGAGATCTAAACTAAAGGCTATAATATTCTGAAAGCTTATTAATTCGAAAATGGCAATGGCAATGAAAAGGTTTTCCCATTTTGTTTTGTTTGTTTGTTTGTATTTTTGTTATTATATTTTTATATGATATAAAAAAAAGTAAAGCATTTGTCATTTATACTTTCATAGATCGATATAAGGCCAGGTAGAGTTAGCATATAGTCTACAAACATGCGTCAAACTTTGCATTGTAAAACTAATGACAATAATTATGTTAGATACCGTAGGCTTACTTAATTTAATAGCTCCATGGTCTGATGGTACTACCGCGCAGGCTTCCATGATAAAAATTACTAAATACATCCACAAAATACCCCTGTTCCTCCAAGTAACTGTTGTTCATACACTGACTATATGTAATATAAGTTACTTTATTATAGCCTGACCCTCTAGATACATTGCGTATACAGTATACGCATATTTAGTAGCTCCATGGTATACGGAAAGCACTGTTTCAATTTGTTGAAAAACACCTGTTTTCTGGAGCTTCTAACATCAACGTTTTTCATATTCATCTCCCGGAAATGATGGAAATTATAAAAAAAAATATATCACAGTTTTTAAATATAAAGGTCGGTAAAGCTGTAAAAATGCGAAAAGGAAAAAAAAAATGAGAAAATAAAATATTATTCATAAATATTCAAAATGTTTACAAACTTTTTCTTGTTGGAAATATATGTCACTTTGGGTCAGTTTTGTGAGAAATAAGTAACTTTAATTGAACGAGCTTGATTCATATCTTCTCATAAATATTCATTTGTATTTACACACCCGGCCGCGCACACTGGGGAAAAAAAAACATATTTTGAGAGGTTTCCTTGCTCATTAAAGAACGGGAGGAGCTAATTACAGCGGGGAAAGTTCGCAAAGTTCACGGAAGTTCACGGAACCGGTTCAGTGGTTATGCTAATTATAACATTTCAACATGGATGCGCCCTCGAAACGAACGGTTGGAACATACGTGCTGTAAAATAGCCGATGAGAATCTAAGTCCATAATTTATTCAGGGATTAAAAGAACCATTGTACTTTCCTGCTGAAATGGTAGGCTCGTCCATGGCATTCAGTGTTCAGTGGAAGCAAGAGCTCCTGCTATTAACAAAAGATGGTTGCGTCATTATGTCAATTGAGTATATGAATATAAAAAAAGGCCCAAGGTCATCTCTTGGCCAAATTGAGTTAACCATAGAAGGTTGTTGCTCCTACATGAGTCCATCTTGTATACAGTTTACAGCACTGAATTCTGCCCCAAAATGCCTGAAACTAATAATAAACTATTTCAAATCTCCATTGACTACACACAAAATTCATTCAGTTTTTCTTGATTTACTCGAAATGAACTTTCATGGACTTGGGCTCTTTTTATATATTCAATTGGTTTCTGGTTTAATCTTGTGCGTTTCATCGTACAAAAAAACTTGCTCCATCCAAAACTTCCATCCCAACTCTTGCGCTGGAAGTCTCTTGTTATTGGGCGGTGCAATTGTGCGATCCTATTGTTTAGCTCTAGTGAGCATAGGATAATACAGGCCGATGTGTTTTACATGCCGAAATTAATTTCCCTGCTGCCATGAACGTTTGGATTGAATAATACATTTCAGAGACGTGTTAAAAAAAAAATTACATGTCTTAAAATTTGCATCCAAACAACGCCGTCGATCACAAAGCAATAAACTTGATAATAAATCTGTTTCCATATTGCACTAATGACATAATAGCTAAGAAAAAGTGATTGAGGGTTTGAAAATCCTACATCCAAAGTCATTTTTTTAATTGGGGGGGGGGGTGTCCCCTGCACCCTTCTTTTTCTACCATTGAGAACATAATGTGTGTCATGATTTCCCATATGTAGTATTAATATCCGGCGAGGGTTGTGTTTATTTATTCTTCTTTTTTTTTTTCATTGCAGTATGCTTTCATAATTTTATTATGCAATGGATGTAAAGAAATAATGATAACTCTTTTCCTAAAACAAAGTTTAGTTTTTAATTTCACCTGAAATCATATCATCATAGAAACTGGAATTCATCCGGCTGTCAGGAAATCTCGACAGATGACGTGAATGTGACGTCATGCTACTGTGATCACATGACCAGTTTTGCCGTAATAGTGAGCTTGATGCCCAGTGAACTGGTGAGAGGAAATCTGTAGGCCTACAATGCGTTATAGAAAAAAAAAGTAGACCCAACTTTGAGAGCCTGATATCAAAATTTTACAGCTTGTGTGACCTTGAAGTTTATTTCATAATAACGAGTCAGTCGTATTCAATTCAATGATACCAAACTTATACTTGTGTTGGTATGGACGACTCAGCACTTGGGCTTTAAAGAGCAAGCGTACAAATTACCTTGTACCAAGTTAAGGGTGAAAACAACTCTTGCATTTCAAAAGTCTAGGTAATTTTTTCCCTTATGAATGGAATCAGAAAGACTGACCCCAAACAATGAATGAATGATCAGAATGCCCGGGTTGCTTTTGACAGAACTTGATACAAAGTGTTTTTGACCAATTTTTTTTTTTTTTTTTTTTTTTTTTTTTTTTTAAACTCTCAATGTTGGGTTTACTTTTATTTGGGACGAACTGTAGCTAATATGATTCAATTTACGTTTTGTGATCCAGTGGAAGAAGGCGCTACAGCGCTTTCGAATACCCGGTAAACCTTAAGGCCCGTATTCTGTTCCGGGGTTTAGAGTTGTGCTGTCGCACGAAAATAGTAAGGGTAATGAGACGAGAATGCAACGCTGATTTGCACGCTTCTCTATGAAGCGTCAGTGAAGCGTGCGTCCTATCGTACGAAAGTAGATTCAGATGACGTCATTCGGGATCAATTATGTACACACATTTCTAAAGAATTCTAAACTAGGGGTATAGGTGGTTTAGAATTTGATATGGCTTTGCGAGTTTTATGTCGGAGGAAGCTAATTTATCTATTTTCTCGTTAACTTGAAGTTAAAGGTTGTTAATAAGAAAAAGATTGATGCGCATGCACCTAACGTGAGACTTTTGCGCATGCATGTAGCGTGATATCGGAATCAAATTCAACGTTTCATTGCTTTTGGCCAAATATGGGCACTTCACATTTGTGAAAGAAAAAATTCGTGGAGCTATTTAGGAGATTAATTCAAAAGAATAAAACTCCCTTTCCACCTCCCTGGTTAATTGTTCCCATCCCAGGCCACTGAATTGTTAATGAATGGGACGTGATATTTGAAAATGCATGACAAGCGACAATGCACAACACTCGGCAGTCAAAGGATAAAGCGGCTACAAACAATCATTTTTCCGTCATTATTTCAATGGATTTCCGGTTTTATCTAGTGCATTTCAGTGCACTAGAAACTTCCAGCTGTACGGAAGTTGTACACGTTTGGGAGGTTTTTTTCGTCCTGGGAGTTTTTTCTCGTACGGTGCTTTTGTTTGATTCTATTGTCAATTGCCGTACAACTCTAAAACCCGTAACAGAATACGGGCCTAAGGGTGGTATCTTACTTCGCGGAAACAAAATTGAAACAGATTTGCCAACATGGCATTGTACTAGCTATTTCCGCGACGAAATCTTTTGTTCCACGTACAAAAGGATACGTGGCACAAAAGACGGATTAGCCAGCATGGCATTGTATTAGATCTGTCTCCGCGAGACAGATCTAATACAATGCCATGCTGGCAAATCTGTCTCAATTTTGTTTCCGTGAAGTGAGATACCACTCTAATCAGGCCGGGCTTTTTAGGTTCTCCTATGGCCGCCCCCCCCCCCCAGATCTCGGCCGCCGATGGCGCGAGCGCCATGAAATTTTGCACAATGGTTGTGTGTGATGTAATCTACAGTAAGTATAGTTAATTTCCTGAAATAATGTGATTTTATTTTATATGGATTAATTATGCTAATTTATGAATAACTCATGCTTTTTGCTATAATTTACTCAATAAAGCCTCTAGAATGCTAAATTTTGGTCTCAATATTCGTTGTACCATTCCTAACAATTGTACTTCTTATTTTCTTATGTATTTTGTTTTACGAATTTCTTATGTATTTCTTTGTTTTTAGATTTTTTGCTTTTCTTCGTTTTTTTGCCAAATTTTATTGCACAATCTTTTTGAAGCATAATTATGCTAAAATAAATTAATTTTAACCTATGAAAGTGAAAATAATCTTATCTTTTTGAATTAGTTGAGAAAATTCTATTTGCATGACTTTGTACACGAAATCACGTTTTTGAGCGGTTTTCGGTCTGACGGATATTTTTGAAAATCGTGCAGCGTCGTAACCATGGTAACCGTATGCCCGATTTTCGCGAAAATGGTTTCAAAAGATCATTTAGCGGCGCGTCCAAAAAAATTCCGCGCGGCGATATGGTTTAGGAAAATGTCGAGGGGGAGGGGGATTCAACCCCGTCCCCAGGCCTGATTAGGGTTAAAAATGAAGTTGGGCAACAAACTTTTTTTTTTTCAATCTGTTAATTTTTCTGCAATGTGAGACGAGCTTTGATTTAGTCAATCATTAACAAATCCATTATCACCTATACACAATTTTGAGAGCATTGCCAAATGTTCAGTATTTTGTTTTATTTGTTTGATAGTTGAATAGATCACGCTATTTGGTGTTTTCTGTATTTAGCCCTTTACACTCTAAAAACTGGAGTGCTCTTTTTAACACTTCAAAGGCCGAATCGGCGCTTTTTAAGAGATTGCATAGTGACTGCACTCAAAGTGCTGTTTCAGCACTTTCACGTGAGCTGAACTTTCAGCAAAAATGACAAAAATGGCGTGACTTCGTTGGGAATGGAACCTGGGTCCCCTGTATGAGAAGCGCTGACGTGCACGTTAGACCAATTCATATCTCACTGATTGCTAGCAGATCATATTGGTGCATGATGAATTTTCTTCAAATTTTGCCATAATCATCTACTATGCTGTCATAAGCAAGTGAGGGAGATCTCCGTTGGTCTATTGATAAGGTCAGCGGTACTCTTTCATGTCTAGGTGGAACCCGGTTCGAATCCCCTACCGACATTGAACAATTTTTTGTTGATGAATTATTACTTGGGCAAGTGCTAAAATAGTACTTCAGGTGCTGATATAATGCTTCAAGTGCAGTCACTGTACCAGCACCCATATATTAGCACTTCAGTTTTTTTCGGGGGGGGGTAGATGGGGGTTTCTAGCTGGCTGGAAACCAGCTATTTACTAACGCTGTATTTTTCCAAACGTTTTGTCTGATGAATAACGTTTGCTTTCTTATTACGTTGCAGGAGGAAGATTTTGTCAGTGACATTCTCACCTGGTTTGGACTAGGGCTATCAATTGGATCGCTGATTATTAGTCTGTTCATATTCTTCATTGTCAGGTTACAGTATTAGTAACTTATTGCCGTCCAACAATTTAATGCATTTCCAGGATTTTTGATTTTTTTTTTTTTTTTTTAATGATTTTCAAAATCTTTTTGTTTGCTTTTTTTTTTTCAATTTTACTTTGAATGATTGTGATGCCAAATTATTTTCTACACACTTTTCGGTAGAATAAAATAAAATAATATCTATTGTTTTCTAACTTTGTGTTTAAAGACTTTATTTTGGATCGCCAGTTTTAATTTAAATGATTTCATTCACACGTATGCTCGTTTCCGATGTTTCGGGAAAAGGGTTAACTTTGCTGGCTCCTCCAAAATCCTGTAAAAGGGGGTAATTTTGACACGGCTTCCCCTCCAAAAGCCTGTGATAGGGGGTATCTCGAAGAGTGCGGTAGGATCATACGTGTATGATTGACCGCCTGAGTTCGGGGGGGGGGGGGGTTCCCAAAAACAAAGGCACCGGCAAGTAGTTCAGGCGGTCTTATACAAGATACTACGGCTTGTGTAAACAAAAAAAAACAAAAAAACAAAAAAACAATACTGTTCTCATCAGCGTAGATGTTGAAGCATGCCCGAGCATCGTTAACGATAATTTAGGGTATCTCACTTTGTAACAACTTTGAGACGGATTTGAAACAATTTTGAGACGGATTTGAAACAACTTTGAGACGGATTTCGGAGACGTGGCAGAGTCGCGGAAACTACTTTGAGACGGTTCTTTGAAACTGCTTTGAGAAATAGTGGCGGAGACGTCTCGGAGAGGTCTCCTAAGTTTTGGAGACGTCTCTAATACTTTTTATCCATTGCGGAGACGACTCCGTGACGGAATCGTTTGTTCCAGGTATAAAAGTACTAGAAAAGTCTCCGAAACTTAAGAAACTTAGGAAACTGACGAGACTGAGCTATGGAAAAGCCATGCTGACAAATCCGTCTCAAATTTGTTTGAAAGTAGTTTCCACGAAATGAGATACCACCCTCAGTTTTTTTAAATCCCACCATACAAATTTTGAGGCTCATATGGCATCTTTTAAACTTTTCTTCTCAGTCAACCTACAAATTAATTATTCATGCCATTGTGCAACCATAAACGCTTCCGCCTTCTCCAAACACAGTGCGTCAGTTTCCCGCAGCTTCCTGATCCAACACGAGAAACAATCGGCTTTCTGCTTTTAACGTGTTTAAGGCCCGGTCTCACCGCCCGAACTTTGCTGGAGCGGTGAAAAAAATTAATCACCGCTCGTTACCGTTCACCACCGTTTAACAGAAGTTGGCCACCGCTAAGGCAACGCCGTATACCGCCGGTCACCGCTGACGGTCTTTCCTACCGCTCCGAAAGTTTTGAGCCGCACAAAATATTGCGAGCGGTGAGGAGCGGGCAATTTTCCGCTCCGGCAAAGTTCACCACCGCTCCAACAACGCTAAATCAAAGTTTGGCACCGCTAGACGCAATTTCGTGGACGCTTGGGTCCGCTAGGCCAACACAGAAATCTTGAACGCTAGACCACCGCTGCTTCGCCAGCTTTGCCCGGGCGGTTGCACAAACTTTGGTGGAGCGGTTTTAAGCGTTATTCTAGCGGACACGGGATTGCTGGAACGGTGTCGGGCGTTGAAATAGCGATCCGTTGCGGTGATGAACTTTGGTTTGGCGTTGGTATAGAGGTGTCGGAGCTAAACCAACGCTCGCTACCGTTAAACCAACGCTAAAGCAACGCCGGTTTTAGCGGTGCACCGCTAAGGCAACGCCCGTGTTTTTTTTTATTGTTTTTCCCATTTTGTGCGCGGTGACGAGCGTTGTCGAAATTCGGCCCCCTCGCCCTTCCGTTTAAGGACCGCTCCAACAAAGTTCGGGCGGTGAGACCGGGCCTATAAGCCGTTTTAAGATTTCTGGATTCTATTCAAAAGCCGGATAAATCGTCTTTTGGTACAAAAGACGCGGGAAGCTGACGCACTTTGTTTGAAGAAGGCGCCTTACCTCTTCTATTCTTTCCTCTCCCTTTTAATACTTACGTGGCAATAGACACTCACTGACGGCTGATCGTATAATAATTCACATCAATCTGATGATCGCCATTTTGTTTGCCGACATCACTTTCTTGTCCGGGATAAATCCCATTGAGGTTGAGGTAAGTTGACTCGAGTTTATTGAACATTCAAGATCTTATATGCAAAATAAAAAAGGGACATTTGTATTATTTTGGTTCACCAAATTAAAACCTTTGAAAAAAATTATTTTGAATAATTGCTTTTGTAAAACAAAAATATTTTTTATTTAATTAATTTTACTTTTTTGTTGCAACGAGATAAAACAAATTAAATTTACACAAATCCCTTTTATATATATTAAAGCAAATAAACTGAGCTCTAATCCTCATTGACTATAATGCTCGAAAAAAATGATTGAAAAAATAATGCAATTCAGATATTAACTCAATTAAGACCAAAACATTTTGATCATTCTCAGACCCGAGGGGGGGGGGGTTGTGCCCCCTTCATTCTTTTATTAGATGACCGATCATATTCATATTCATATTTGGCATGATGATGTAGCAACAAAAGGACTAGAATTTCGTACAAGATAAATTTATGAAGGTAATCATATAGGGGCGCTATTGCAGTTTAAAAAAATACATAGAAAATGCACAAAATGTGCATTAAATTCGTTTTAGTCTCTATAATCGCAATCTAAAGATAGACACTATCAAAAATATGTTTTACGATTCATTGAATGTATGATTCACCAAAAATCTTCATGGTTGCAAAATGGGGTCGCGTTAAGGTCTTAAAATAAGGAAAACGCAAATACACCTCGACAGTGCGTTTTACGAAAAAAACAATAAAATCTAATTGTTTTTTTTTTGGGGGGGGGATAATTTCCGTTATTTAAGTATCAAAAGTGATTTTATTAACATTATTATCATATTTTGTAAAATCTTAAGGAATAAACTCATTCGAAAACTTTTTAAAAATGTGAAAAAAATGATATTTTGATACTTTTGATTTTTTTTAAAAACTTTATTTATTGTTTTGGAACAATTTTTCATTTGAAAAATAAAAAGATTGAAAGGAAAAGAATGGCATTTAGTTTTGAAGTTATTTCAATTCAAATTCAGGAAAGAAATCCTGTTGACATTACCCTAATTGTTTATACCTATGAATAATATTATAGAAAATGATCTAAAATTGAGAATTATGGTTTCAAATTTATTGTTACAGTGGCACTACCTAATATCATACCCTTTAACAAATTTCAAAATGTTTGTGGATAACTTTTAGGAAAAATAACCAAATTTTGTTGAAATTGATCTAAGTGTATAGGGGCACATTATGCCCTCCCCTCTATTGGTCTTGATAGGGTTGAAACCACTACAACAACTTGGGGGATTTTTATGCTTTTAGAAAATACCAAAACCTATCCGCAACTGATTTATCTCCATGACGTTAAAAAAAATTAAAAAAAAATAAATCCGCTTGTATAATTTTCCTACATGCCGACTTTAGAGTGATTGATGTCTGCTCTCTTGTGATGTAATTTAGATGTATGTCCAGTAGTGTAAAGCACGTCTGTCTGGTCTCATCTAGAAATTACGAAAAATGTAAATTAAATCAAAACATTAAAAAAAAAGATCATGGTCACATTGCCAAATGATAGGAAATCCCTGATATAGCAATGCATGAATTGTATCAGGGGAAGATTATTTGATAAGTTAATTAGTTATTAAAAAAGGGGGGAAAGACTGAAATACGAGTTAAGTTTTGAAGAAATCTTATCAAAGAAGAACAGATGTGGATCCAAATTGGGGATGGGTGGGTAGCGGCCCCCCCCCCCCGCCAACAAAAAATAATAATATGAATGGATTGCGGACCCTACTCCTCCCCCTTCCCAATTTTTAAAGCTCATTAACATCCCCATGGTAGTCATTTAAATATCTATGACAAAATTGATCACCGAAGACCGAACTATTTTTCCCGACCGGCACAGAGGGACGGAAGGAAATCGGGGTGTATAATAATCTGCAATTCCAATTGTTTTGCCACCCTCCTCCGCCTGCTCTGGTACCAGGATTCGCCCCTTGTAATAAATGTTATGTTTTGATCGATTATTGGAAGCTGAATATAAAAATAAGTATTTTTTCTATTTTTATTCATTTTCCCCCACAATTATTCCTTCTTTTTAAAAACAATAAGCTAGGCTCCTCACATAATTATATCCATGTTTTGGTTGCCTCTTTTACAGCATGCATGCAAGGCATATTCCTTCATACTCCACTACTTCTACCTCGCAGTGGTGTTTTGGATGCTCGTAGAGGGCGTACATCTCTACCGTCAGATCATCCAGGTCTTTCAAACTGGTAACCCTCGAACTTGGGTTTATGGCATCGTAGGATGGGGTAAGTTCAGTTGAAAAAGGGAGTCGTTTCTATACAAAAGGCCACATTACCCCAGAGTATCGTTAATAATCATGTTTCAAGCCAGTTTGAAACACGCCCAGAGTTCGCTCTTTTGTTTACCTTATCATGAAAAAGTGGTTGGGGGTGTGCCCTTTATCCCAACATGCCCAAACTTTTATAAGCAATTTTTTATACTCTTAAATAACTTTTAACCAAGATCTAATCAAGAATATATTCACATATTTTTTTTGTTTTTTGTTTTTTTGTAAGAGGGTATATTGAATTTTGTGCCATAGCAACGACAAATTGGCAACCATGTCCTTTAAATTTGGGTCATTTTCTACGCTGTTAGTCAAGAAGGTTGGATTTTTAAAAATATTTTTATTTTCTATTATTTGTCGCCATCAATAGAAGAACATAGAAATACAATTTGTTTCAAATGTATAACATTTCATACATTTCATATGAGTTTATTTCTAGATGACTAAAGATAATGCCACAAAGATCAATATATATATATATATATATATATATATATATATATATA
>CALNVZ010000674.1:32994245-33011068 GCA_940671915.1 Paracentrotus lividus
ATATATATATATATATATATATATATATATATATATATAATAACAAGAGAGAGAGAGAGAGAGAGAGAGAGAGAGAGAGAGAGAGACAGAGCTTGTAACCAACATGCGCTAGATCCACTTCTCTAACGACCGAAAAAGGGTTTTGTTTTAATTAAATTTTGTACAGGCGTTCATGGAAGATTGATATGAAAAGGCGCACTTTGGCATACTTGCTCTCAAAACGTAGAATAATTCTTTTGTTCAAGACATAAGACAGATACAAACACGAAGAATGGTTTAATTTAGCGCCTTCTGGACTGTTTGCACAAAATATTTCCTTAAAATAGTCCCTGAAAAGTTTCTGCAGCAGACCTTTAGGTACACATGTAATCTTACTGCACAATTTGCAGTAAAATTACAGAAATTTGATATTTTGGGTATAAAATTCTACAAATTTCCTGGAATAAGATACTTTTTTTTTTAAAATCAGACCTATTCTGTTAAACTGCAACTGTTAAAATGTCCAAAATAAACAGAATGATTATGTATTTTTTTTTCTCCTTTAATAAATAGATAAATAAAATTTAAAAAATAAAAAGGAAGAAAAGTTCCTACGTCAGAGCTTCGAGAACCCCGGGTAATCTTATTTTACAGCACAATATTGTTAACGCAATTTACATTAAAATTACATTAAAATTACAAAAAATTGGTTTATGGGGTATGAACATTTTCATATTTCCTGTAATAAAACACCTTTTTTTCATTTTTTTAAAACAGACCGGTAGGGTGTAACACAAAGACTTACGATTGATAAAAAGTTACGATTTTGTTTTTCAGAAGCCTCATCATGGACAGGATGCTCCAAAGTTAATGATCTTAATCCTAACCATAGCACTAACCCTCCTCTTAATTATATTCAAATCCTAATCGCTGTATGTACCTGGTTTCCAAATGAGGCTACTGAGAAAAAAAAATAATCGTAACGTTTTATCAATCCTAAGTCTTTGTGTTACAGGGCACTGTTCTGTTAAATTGCAAAATATACAAAATGATTTTGTCATAAAAAAAGAGAATGATTCTGTACTTTTTTAACAGTGTGGTTGAAGGTCTTGATATCCATTATAATTATGCTTAAAAAGAAATATTAGAGCGCCTTAAATTAAAAGATTCTGTTTGAACAAATGAAAGTGAGCCGACTATCTAGTAAACTATTCAGTTAAATAGGTATTACATATTTTTTTAATATCATTTATTTGGTGTTAATTCTAACAACAAACTTCATGAAATTTGGTATTCGACCTTTCTGAAGTGTCGCATTCGGCATGTTAACATCTTGAGAATTTATATACGTGTAATATGTTTTAAATTATTGTTTCAAAGGTGCTCCTGTAGTGGTACTTATCATATCTGGGGCAGTGAAACATCGAAGCTATGGCTATGAACGCAGGTAAGTAATTATGATTTTATATACGAGTCGTTTCCGGCACTTGCTCACATGCTGACCTCCTTTGTATGGAAGTCGTAATTTTACAAATCGACTAAAACAGTAGATTGGCGTAAGACAGCCGTGCATTTTTTTTTCTACAACATAGATTACAAGATTTCGTCTTATATTGCAAAGAATAGCACTTTCTTTGGAACACTAACTCTGAATGCGGTCACTGTTTTACGATACTTATTTAAACTTTCCTCAGTAATTTGTCGGTATACTATTTTAAACTTGCAGCATGACGTTTTCAAAGAAGTTAGTTATATTCTATAAACTTGGTTTTTATATAGACAGAGATCCTGTCCTTAAAGTTTTCTAGGACCCATACTTCATACGCAATTGCTTTGCATGTCATCAGCAAAAGATGATGACACTCTAACCTTAATTAGTGCTAGCAAAAGAAAAGTAAACCATGACAGTATTAAATTTGATTTCCCCAACCTTACCAAGTGACCCACCTCTGTCTGTATAAAACCATCGACGAAACTCTTTACAATAATAATGATGATGTCATACCAACGTATTACGAAAGATTTTTTTAAATTTTTATTATTTTTTTTTTTACAGCTGCTGGCTGAATCCAACAGATGGGACGATTTGGGCATTCAGTGGACCGGCTATAGGCATTGTTCTCGTAAGCAAATTAATTATATCATCATGCACTACCTGTCTAAGAACAATAATGATAATTGCTGCATAAATGTAGAGTGCTTAAAGACTTCTGATAAAGTAAGTGATAAGCGATATATAACTGGATGCTCTTACAAATATCTAGGCAAAGACATTGCATGTGCTATGTCATCAGGGGTTGTTACAGTCCCCTGATGTCATACACAATTAAAACAGTATTATTGTGGGTGTGGTTTCTCAGTTGTTTATTGATAGTAAAGTAATAGTTGGCATAATATTTCTTAAAAATCCAATACTAAAATAATCTTGAACACATTTATTAAAACAAAACATAACCATTTTTACCACCAACGACTTAATAACTTATAGATTCTTGATATATCTATTATTCTATATAAGTCTATTAATTTGAGAACAATAAAATAAATTAAAATTTAATTTTCCATTAATTGGATTTTTCTAGGTGAACTTGGTAATTCTTCTCATGGTCGTAAAGGCAGTTGTGTCAGCATCTCGAGGTCAACTGGAAAACGATAAGATCAAACAAATCAAGTAAAGGAGATTTTTTACCTTTTCTTTCATTCTCATTTCAATCTAGCTTTGTTAAATTATACTGTTAGAAAAAATGAAACAAGTTGTTAAAAATCTTAAACAACTGCGTGTTAACCGGTGAGTCGCACAGCGTTGTTTAAAAATGAAACAACCTATAGTTGTTTAGATTTAAAACACTTTGGTTGCTTAAAAATTTAAGCAAGATGTTGTTTAATGGTTGTTTAAAGCAAGTTGTTAAAATACTGTACAGTAATGTTTAAGCTTTAAGCAACAGCCGTTTCATTTTTTCTAAGAACGTTGTTGTTTAAGTCAAGTTGTTTAAATTCTAAACATTACAGTTTGAATTTTTTCACATTTTATTGTTTAAAAATAGGCCTAGATCATTGTTGGCATTGGTTATTGGAGCTGACTGATATTTTAGAGATATGTGTTTAGCCAAAATAGATTGTAATTTGATAAAGTAAACTTCAAGCCTTTTTTTTTGTTTTTTATTTCAGCAGTTGCATATGCTTATCTCTTGTAAGGAGCAATCTTGGCATCGCCTTGCCCAATAGGGTTAGCTTTGCACACACGCCGCACTGCAGTGCACGAGTCCAGATCCAGAAATGCTGACTGCATGTGATCTACATCTAGTAGGCCTAGATGTTACGGTAGCACAAAATGTCTTGAGTTTATACTCGATGATATTGCAATACATTTAGTCCAGATGTTTACCTCTGAATATATCAATCAGCTCTGTCATTCGAAACTTTTCAATGCGTGACTACAAGTCTTCCGCCGTAATATCAGCGAGGGAAAAATTAACATGGCATAGCGCAACAAGGGTTGTGCAAGGGCGTTGCTTATTGGCTCATGACTATCACCTGACTTTTTCCTCGGCTGTTGTAAATGACCCCTGCCTAAATTCATTCACGTTATATCTATATTATTTCTAAACAACTGTTGTTTAAGGGTATCAAACCTAGATTTTTTTATTGGTTTTGAATAATAATTTTTAAATATTAAACAACGATGTGAGCATTTAAAAAATGTCTTTTTAAACAGCGATATTTTTAAACAGCGTTCTAACACTGTCTACCAATAATCAAATGTATAATAACCGATCCGTTTTAAATTTTATAAAGTTATTAAAAAAATGCTAATAATGTTTGACGTCTTTATTGGACATATTCGAATATCATTAGTAAGTCTATAATATTAACCATGTTAACTCAAGTCTGTTGATCCGAGGCGTATGCCCCTTTGCCGTAATTGCCAAAAAGGCAAAAAAGGTGGCCAGGGCAACAATATAAGCGGGAAAAGGGCCTAAAAACCTGAAATACTGAAGGCAATGACTAGACACGACGTATATACTATATATCTTTTTTTCAACTGATGTTAAATAATAATTAATTTTGCAATTCAAAGTTGATAGCTTAGCAAGTCGAGTATAATCAAACCCTTCTGGGGTGTTTCACCAAGTTGTTCAAAAAGTTGCCAAAGTGATCATCTACCTAATGATTTTAGCTTATTTATAGCCCCTCCCAACTTTCGGCTCAGCCCCTCCTCTTTCAAAAACTCTTTACATCCCCTGAGCAGCTGACTGCAGCGTGTTCTTGATTATCATACTAGTCAATTTTATGACAAGGACTTATCACCAGTCGTTCATAAAGTCAAATGTAACTTTAGGAGCGACTTCATGTGAAAGGGCTTTTTCATAGACTATGTTATTATTATTTTTTGGGGAGTTGTATTATATATCTTTTTTGGAAATATAGGGATCTTTCTTTGAAAGCGTTATAAGATGTTTATTAAAAATTTCTAGTCACGGTGTAGTTTGGGAAAAACAACTTTTCTACTTTCTACAGAGCTGGTCTTCGAAGTACTTTGTTGCTTCTACCATTACTTGGCATCCCTTGGTTACTGACTCCTTTGGTAGCAGCATTCGGATACGCAAAGGTACTGGAGTATGCCTACATAATGCTCAATACTCTACAGGTATTTTTTCATCATTATTTCCTAATATATCATTATAATAATCACGAGTTTATGGACTGGGTTACATAATAGTTCCATCTTTAAAATGTTGAGAAATAAGAGGAAGAAGGAGTCAATAATAAGAGACAAATTATATGCAGAGCCCTTCTTTATGCTACAGTCACACAGACACTTACGTATAGATACGTCCGGTTGCGTCCAAATATTATTTCATCTTCTATTCTATCATTTCTTATGTATTTCTTTGTTTTACTGGATGAACGAAATTATCAATATTTCCACTGCTGACTATGACGGGTAGGCATCCGTGGGGATCCGCAGAAAAGAAAATAATTTTTGTACGCATCGGGACGTAACTATACGTAAGTGTCTGTGTGACTGTAGCATAACAGCTGCATGCACTCATGATTACAGTTTGCGTATGAAAGCAAAAGGGCGGATTAAGTTTAAAATCAAAGGCAATATCAATGATAGATCGTGATAAAAAAAATATTTAGGTTTCTTTTCAACAAAAGATGAGAAATTTGTCGGAACTTAATTTAAAATAAATCAAAACAACGTCTTACATAAACCAAGCAGCATGTAGTCTTAGTCTCTCAGTATTTTTTTTTCTTCTTCTATATTTCCAATATTCCCTGAACGTTATTTCTTGTTATCTTTACAGGGGTTCTCTGTCGCTCTGATCTACTGCTTCATGAATTCAGAGGTATGTTGTACTCATTGAAATACTAAAAATTTACCTATCATACAACAACGCTCCAATATCGGACCTATAGTCTAATGACGATATCGAGTAAACAGACAAGGCCAGGAACAGCTTCGAATGACCGTCTAATTTTTAAGTAGTTTCATCGGGCCGATTTGATTAAGCGACGATCGGGCTCGAAAAGTAGCACACGAAAACCATTCCCCCTCTTTCGTATCTCACATATTGTTTAATCTTTTTCGGTTTTGATTGTTTACAGACGAGGAAAAGGCTGAAACTTTCGATACACATCATTACAACCTTCAATTAAAAGAAAACCCATCAAAAAGTATATATAAGCATGAGTTGAACTTTGACTTGCTATACAGAGTGAGTCGATACAAATGTCCCATCATTTTGAAGTTGTCTACTGAAAAGTATGAATATTAAATCATGGGTTTCATAATATGTCTTGGTAGAGTCATTATCCTATCATATGTTGGTACCATTTTCATTTGGATCTTTGCACGCATGACTGAATAACAGACAATCTTTAGGAAAAACGGTAAGATCTCACTTGCGCCAAGTGGCCGGGTAAAGAAGAAACAAATTGAGAATTAATGACTTATGTGCACGCACAGAGACACACACCCACACGTACCCTCCTTTACACATGCGCAAAGCACATACACACCCATATCCTCACCACATGACATACACCCTCCATACACACATACACACACATACACACCCAACCCTCAGGAAAAATCCCAAAACACACACACACACACATAAACACCCACACCCTCATGAAAAACCCAAAACACATACACACACACAGATACCCACACACACACCCACACACACGCATACATATACCCTCACTCACACTCAAAAACAGTTGCTATGGAATTACTTCGTCACAAACATTCAGGAATGGTCTTGGTAAACAGAACATCAAATATAATTTTTATTGTGAATTGTTTACTCTGTGTGTGTGTGTGGGTGCGTGTGTAACAATGTGCGTTTGTTTGATCGATAATTGATATGTGTGTGGGTATGGGTGTGTGTGTGTGTGTGTGTGTGGGTAAGTGTGAACACATATTCTGTCAACATTTGCTTTTAATCTTCACCGAACCACTTGGCGCAGGATTTTACCGTCTTCAGAAGATTTTCTGGTATTCAGTCATGCGGGCAAAGATCCAAATGAAAACTTAGCAACATATGCCAGAAGGATGACTTTACTAAGACATATCATGTAAAACATGATTAAATTTTCATATTTTTCACAAAACAACTTCAAAATGATAGGACATTATTTTTGACTCACTCTGTATGTAATACATGCAAAACAATATTTCTTTAAAATTCCTCTGATCACAGGTTCGAAACGCCATCGGAGAGAGTATTCGCAAAGCCCGTGACAGCCATGCATTGGAAAGTAATGATTCTAAACGCTCAACAGCTAATGTAAGCGTCATTTGATACTATTTTATTTTCCACTTGATGATTTTGTTTTCAAAAACATCACTTGCGTACTGGTCAAACATTCGTTTTCAATGAAGGAACTGTAATTTTTTTTCACGTTTTGAGGGAGAATTACTTGTCCTTTCAAATGTTCATGACATACACGTAGGCTTATACTGTTCGTCATGAAAGTGGAATATCTTATTTTGCTGGCAGGAGATCTGAACTTTGTTAGAATCAAATCCTTTATTCAAGCTTTAAGACGCCGTTATGCCTTGATTTGTGCTTTGAAACATACCAGAAATCAGAAATACGGGCCTTAATGTTTTGTCATTTTCCATGTTATTCTTTCCCGGATCATCTTTTTTTCTTACTTTATCAACGTTTATTATGATATCGTCAACACGTAATATGTGTTGTTTACATTCCTAGCTGTATATTATCTGTGTGTGTGTTTTCTTCTTCTTTAGGGGAATACACCTAAAGCTGGTTTAAGAATGAGTCGAGTTGCTCCAGCTCCAAGTTTGCCCAGCGGAGAACAAACCGGTGCTTTTTAAGATTCATAAGAGTGACAGCGAGTAAATTGAGACCACACCAACACTAAAGTCACAATATCCCTAAAAACAAAGTAAATCGGATTGGAAGTTGCATTAATTGACTTTCTAGTATTTTCATTTTATTGTTAATAAGTTCATCTTTATTGGTTATATACATGCATGTAATGTCATGGCATATCTAACAAAATATAAAAGCACAAATCCATACAATCAATTGATTAAAAAAAAACTGAAGAAAGTTAAAATTTATATCATAACAGAGCAATTCAAAATTCAGATTCTAAAAGCATTGATATTATTAATAATACGCTCCTAATACCTGATTACCTTGTGATATTCATCATGACTATCATCATAGTTAATTAATTAAATTTGTGAAATTAAAGTTGAAATATACATTTATTTAAACCTCAATGCAGTAAGTTTGTTTATTATGCATATATTTTAGAAAAAAAAAGTGTTAGAGAAAGATACATTGTATGTAAATTGTTGTAATTCATGCTATGTGAGATAACATTGTTGACCTTTATCACTAGTACTAGTTTATTGTAAACACGTTCATGACAGTAGCAGACGCAGCCTGACGTCACACAATAAAAGCATCGGGCCCATGCGTAAACATAATAGAGCCGCTATTTTCCCCAGACAATTGGGCCCGACAAATGTATTCAATTCGGATATCTTGGATCCATCGACTGTGGGCCATTATTACTTTTCAGGTAGGTTTAATTTATTTCTGACATTCATACCATTGGAAAGAAAATGTATTCCCCATTTTGTTGATATCCTATTTGTAATGATTGTGTTATGCTTCAATGCACAGAATATTAGAATATGGAGAAAAGTAAAAAGTCGAATTTACCAAATGCATTTATCAAAGTGAAATTCCGCAACTCGAATTTAGGCTCTGATCACATTTCGGGTATTTTCTAATTTTTATTGAAAATTATACCAATGTCAAGATAATTTATTCCTCTTTTCAATGACACCCTAATTTAATGATAGTGTTGTTCTTGCTTGCACAGAACACCTGAATGTTAAAACAGGTCAGAAGTTAAATGTTGCAAATTGAATGACTATTGTGAGTATTATTGTATGTTGCGAGAAACAACAAATTGATGCATCTCGCAACTTTTCACTTTTTACTTTGCATTATATTCATGAGTTATGTGCATTCAAACATAATGTTACTAGTGCAAATAGGGTATCAATAAAGAGAAGAATTAAGGAACTTTTTAATGCTACAAAAATTGATAATGCTTAAAAACCCACATTAAGATTTATCAAGGTTCAGAGTTGTGTTACGGAAATTTAAACTGAAAATATTTTTCGCTTTGCCTTGTATTGAGTTGGTATACAGGGGTTCTGTGAAACCAGGCATGACATCATCATGAAAAATTAGGTATCAATCAAAAGAGGAATAAATGAACTAGACAATGGTATAAAATCCAATAAAAATTAGAAAATATCTCCAAAGTTATCAACACCTAAAGTCGAGTCGCGGAACTTCAATGTGATCAAGAATGACATCATCATGACAAATTAGGTATCAGTCAAAAGAGGAATAAATGAACTAGACAATGGTATAAAATCCAATAAAAAATTAGAAAATATTTCCAAAGTTATCAACACCTAAAGTCGAGTTGCGGAACTTCAATGTAATCAACAAAAATGCATTTTACAACATTTGTCTTTTTTCTTTCCTCCATATCCTGATATTCTGTGCATTGAAGCATGACACAATCATTACAAATAGGATATCAATAAAAGGGTGAATAAATTATCTTTCCAATGGTATGAATATCGGGAATAACTAAAGCGCACCCGAAAAGTTATCATGGACCTAATTCTATTTGCGACACTTTTTTGTGAAAGGTTTATATATACCGAGTGAGTCAGAAAAAAACTTTCCACCCAGAAAAATGTCAATAAACAGAAAACCAATTTATAAACCCCAAATTCTTAAACATATTCTGAAAGAGTACCTCCTCCCGCATCTTCTGGTACCAAATTTGTGTATTATATCTTTACGCTTGGATATATGTATATATATATATATATATATATATATATATATATATTATATTTCATAGATATTGGCCAAAAAAAAAGTGTGTTCACAATCATAATTAGCTTGTATATTGAGCTACGTTAATGTGAGTTCGTATGTGGTGTTGTAATTAGTTATGGATACAAACAGTGTTGACTTATTTGATATCTTGATTTATGTTTTTTATGCATGTGTAAATACGGAAGGTGTTTATGTTGACGTTAAAACGATCTTTCTGAAAAAATTCGAAGTAGTTAACAAGGAGAACTTTTAACTAGATCTGGTATTTAGTGGACAAGTTTGAAATGGAGTGGACCGAGTTTGATTGATTGATTGATTGACGAAAATACTATATCATTTTGAACTTATCAAAAGGATAATTTTTATACTTTGTTATTAATTTGATGGTTATCGCTTTCAAAGAGGAAGCCTTCATTGTAATAAATTGTGGCAATTGCACGGACAAAATAAATATATAAAATAGATTTAATACAAGACAAAAGAAATTCATAAAACAAAAGAGTGCATAAGAATTCATTTGAAACTTCAATTTTTTTTATCAAAATGTTTTATACTATTACACTCACCAATTTCTAAATGGAGATTGGACTTCATTACATATTTGTTTTAGCAAAATTTGGATAAATATGTAAAAGCACAATTAATTTGCATAAATAACAATAATCAATAGATTTGTACTTCAAAATACAAACAACAATGCAGCACGATATTTTGCATGTGCCTAAACAACCATACAAAATTTCACATGTATCGGATCACCATTAATGGAGATATTGTTTTTTTTTTTAATCCAATAAATCAGTGCAAAAATCATATCTTTGCCCTTTTTGCATATTTTGGATAATTTCTAAATTCCAAGGAGACTTTGTGCGATAACTGTGAAGTATATTCGTTTTACAATGTACCTTTAGTATTTTAACAACATTTGGACTTAAATACTGACTATATAAAATTCTTTAAAATGATCCAAAACATAGCTGGCATCAGGGGGGCATTTCATCAAAGGACTTGTCAGACATGTTATCCGACAAATTGCTCTCAGCCAATCAGATGCAAGCATTTCAGTAGCTTATAATAGTTTGTCGGATAAAACGTCCGACAAGTCCTTTGATGAAATGCTCCCCAGATGTACCCAAACTTTTGGAGGGTAGTGTGTGTGTATATATATATATATATATACAGTGGTGGCCAAAATTATTAGAACACCTGAACCTACACAAAGTCTATGGGATTATCAATGCCCTAGTTCATTTGCCGAAATCAGATTAAAGATATCTTTCGTGTGCCATGAGCTTTCATGACTTTTTAGCATAGGGTCTTACGTATTTTTTAATACCAAATTTATATAGTTTCGACGATCTGGTAATGCGCAGCATTAAAAATATTTGCGCTATGCGCTTTTGGTTTCTCCATAGACTTGTGTATTAAACATGCAGTCCAAATGCAAAAAAGTAAAATGCCAATTACATATGCCGATTGCTCAAAAAGTATTTGAGGTAAAAGTATGAAACTTAGCAGGCTTATTTATTCTAATATACTTCAAATACATTCTAAGTTTCAGCAAATTTGGTCAAATGGGGAGGGTGGATTTGCCCCCACCCTTGGTGGTGATATGACCAAAATAACCATGCCCACTGAAGGTTAAGACTATTTTTTTAATTTAATGAAGACACTCCTTGTAAAACGTATATTTTTAGAAGGAAATTTCACGAGCAATTCAAATATGTTGAAATATTAAGGGTCATTGGAACAATGGACTTAAATAGGGGCACTGGATTAAAAATTTGGGGCCCTTCAAAAATAATTTGAAAATCCCCTCATAAAATGTAACTACTTCACCCTGTGTTGTTATGAATGCAATTTTTGACATCCTCAGGAAATTTACTTTCAGAATATATATACTTTTGTAGGGTGAGGCTTAAATTGTTTGACGTTATGACACTGATCCTGAAAGGGGCAAGATTTTTAAATTTTTCAATTGGGGTTGTAACAAAAAAGGGCGACTTGGGGGCGAGTTCCCAACGCATGGCTTTGTTATTTAGTTTTTAAAGCATAATGATGATACTCAGAGACATTCCAACCATTTTATAGGTATTTAAATGGTCAACTGAATGAAAATTATTAAAATCATTTAAATATGCTTGGTGCTCTAATAATTTTTTGGCCACCACTGTATATATAATATATATGTATATATATATAAAATGTTGTAATGCAATTTTCCGCCAATTTTTATAAGATTGTCCAAATTTTTTCGACGGTATGCCTCGCGTTCTTCCTCAGGAGATATTTACAAAATATATGAAATATTATTATATATAAATATTTTCCTGAGGAAGACGGAGGCAATACCGTCGAAAATTTGAGACAAAATCTAATAAAATTGGCGAAAATGCATTACAATTTTGTTTTCTGTTTGATTGCACGATGCCAATTACGTGAAACTCTATGAATGTTATGGACATATGGATATATATATATATATATATTAACACGTTCAAAATTCAATTAATCATGATTAATTACCTTTTATATTGATTTAATCAATATAAGGTTCGTATGCGGTGTTGGCAGATTTGGTCAAGATACAAAGTGTGAATCATTTCATGTTTGTTATTTTTGCATACCATGAGCGTAAAATAATATGGGGCAGGATGGTTATTTGATAGTGTGAAGAATAGAAACATATTCAAAATAATTAACAAGAGTTCTTGTGTAAACAAGATCTGGGGTAATCATATATTACAGCATTTATCTTCAGCTTGTCTCGCGATGTTTGGTACTTATAAACGGCACAACGTTTCGGGAATGCCATTCTATCCTTTTATCGAAGATGGACAAAATTGGCCGAATTATTTTGTGTTATCATTAAAACCAAAGGGTGCACGAGACTCGCCTAACGACAATGTGAGTTGTAAGTATAGGCGCCTCCCATGCAGTGGACCGGCAACGCCGGCAACTCCAGCTCTCTACACTTTGAAGAGCTCCATTTCATCGGCGATGATTTTCAGGACTTATTTTGTTCAAGTTCACCTTAAAGCGTTTCTGCATAATTAATCTCTATTTCTTCCTTTTTCTTTACATTTTTATGTTCAGTGGACTTTTACGTCTAGAGAATACATATACGAACTAAAGTACAGACGTTCAACGACGTCTGTATTTTCTCAAATAAAGTACTTTTTTAGATTATTCCTCATTTGCACTTGATAAAGGATAGGCCAGTGCATCCGAAACGTTGTGACCTGTTTAAGTACAAACATCGCGGATGCAAGTGATAAACTGTTATACTCATATTATTAGTATATCCGCGGATGAATATACCTGTTTTCTACTGTATTAGATGCTATCTGTAATTTGATATTATTATGGCACAAGTTGTGTGAAATGGGTGAGGACCGAATTTGATTGGGTTGATTAGATTTTCTATTCTAGTTTATTTGAATAAAGGTGATGCATGAAGAGTCACTCTGAGGACACGAGACTACATATTAGAATAGTTAATACATTATCAGAAGAAGGATTAGTTAACTTTGTTATTATTTTGAATGTAGCTCGCTTTCAAAGAAGGAAGCCTTCATTGTAGCCACATTAATGTTACGCGTGCCCTTATCTTTCTACTACTGTCTCTGCTATTTTCTCTCATTTTTATGTATTGTGATTGTGCCGTTCAATTTTCATGTTATCTTATAGGGGTTTGTGAGTATGTTATTTGCGAACGTTAAATATTGAACATGAGGAAAATAATTACCTGCAGTGGATTATTAACAAAGAACTTTAGACATTTTGGGAGTAATTAATTTTGCGCGCATTCTTTAAATTCTTGGGCCTTGCCTGGAAGTTACATTAGTTTCATTGGTGAATAATTTGAATGAAATGTAATGGTGGTATCTCACTTTGGCGGAGATGGAAAATAAAATATCGCTTTTTTTATTTTTTTTTTTTGGCTTTTTTTTTGACGTCTCCTAGTACTTTTTCCCCGTCCTCAACAAGTAAGTCGAAATCCTCTGAAAGTAGTTTCCGCGATTTCTGCGACGCATGAAATATAGCGGGGACTGAGGAGACGTTTCGGAGACGTAGGTGGAAGCCGGGTATGAGAAGTTACGACGGGTCAGTTGTTACAGTTCTCAAGTGTGCTAAGGTGGAACAAGAGAGATGTGCTTAACTGGCATCTATATACAGTCTCTACATAGCTGTGAAGAACTGCCGGTTCGTGAGGTTTGCCCGTTGTTTTATTAGAAAGTAAATCAAACAACGCATGTTTTACAGTTACAAAGTAAATATTTGACACAAATTCGAAAATTATGTGTAATAGCTCCTACAACTGGAAGGCACATGATGATAGTCTGGTATTGTAAATATAGTACATGAATGTCACTAATCATAACAGCCGTATAGCACATGCTCCTGTAATTCTGCCTAATGACTGTCTACAGTTATTCTGTGTGTAGTAATCAACCGTCGATGGGGGTAGGTTGTTTACGAACAACCCTACCCATGTTGAGTACAACTTACCCCAATCTACATTTACATTATGTAAAATCTACATTTTGTCTGCAATTTTTCCGGTGTTAAATATTTTTCATTTTCTCTATTATTGACTTTTTGTCCATTCTGCAGAATCTCTTACTATGTGTATCTATCTGTAACACGATGTCAGAAAACTGGAAAGTTGAAATTAAGTTGGTATAGAGAATTTTAACACATTTTCCCATTACCCCGTAATGTTATACATATTGGTAACAAATTTGAACCCGTATGGTGTAACAACCACGCCCGTGATAGGGGTTGGTTGGTTACAAAAAAATGTCTTCACTAATTAAGCTGTGCGTAATACTAGTGTTTCATTGTTTCAAGTTTTATATGCTCCAGATTTAGCCAACAATAATAGGCTAAACCTACAAAGAAAACCCCAATATGGAGTGGCGTGAGTTCTTTCCATTTAGAATATATCTGCCCAAAATGTGAATCTTTGTAAGCGTCCGTACCGGTCTCCCCATATCCTCGGACAAGTGTCCCAAAGCCGCTCTACCGATACGTTCAAAACCGTTCGAAAGTAGTCCCAATAAATCGCGTCTCAAAGTCGTTCCGGGAGAGAGAGATACCAATCCTATCCATTAAACTTTAAAAAAATTTATTTATCACGTTTACACAATAGGCTAAGTATACAGTTATGGACAAAGTGAACATATAGCGGTAAGCCTACCGTTTTAAAAATTAATTCGGTTCGCGTAGCACGTGAATATTTTAGTGTTTGGCAAGTCTTCACCTAAAAATGGTTGACAGCTTCTGGAGGACTCCAAACATGAAGTAAAGCTACTTTATCAATTATTCCTCTCCCATTAATCGATTATTGCTTAAACATAAGGTTGAATTAAACTCATGTGCATTGAATAGAGTTAACATGCTAAGCTGCATCAATGACGTTTATTGATTGTATATTTGTTGTCGATTACTGGTGTATGTAAAGTGTGCTTTATCATCTCTCTCGATATATCATTATGAAAAGGCTATTGCCGTAATATTGAATAAAAATTCTTGATCATATATAACTACTGCCACAATTAATTAGCCATCTCCCAGGCGCGTATCACAGGATTTTGCAACCCCGGGGGGGCCGACGTGATTTTGGCGCCCCTGTGTACTTTTCAAAAATGGCGAAAAATTTTGCTTCTATGTATAGAGACCAGAAGTTAGGAAAGCTCAATTTGGCACCATGACACTGTATATTTTAGGTAATTTGATGTCCCTTTGTTTAAAAGTCAATTTGGAGCCCTTAGTTCAGGTCATGTGAAATGAAAAAAAAGTAATGCGTAATTTAAAAGAAATGTATAAATGGTATTGATGGTATACACATTGTAAATTCTCTTCAAAAGGAGAAAAACAAAGTGAGCGCGAAGCACGAGAGCGGAAATTCTGAGGCCATTTCGAATGAATTTGAACACATGACATTTTATGCGTCCCTCAGGAACACAATGTAATAACACATTGGAAAAAAATGATGCGAGCGCGAAGCGCGAGCGATAAATTTTGCATGTAAAATACAGACCGAGAGGCATGAATTTTAAAATTTGGCTCTATTTAACCATATTTTAAGGAATTGCAATTTGTTGCCCCGTAGTTTTCAGGCAAATTCGGCACGCTTCCACAGTCTAGGATATAGTTGGAGCCCCTATAGAGTTAAAGAATTAAATTTTGGCCCCCTACATTTGAGCTCAATCTGGGTCTCCTGGGTTTAAATCAATTTGGCGCCCGTAACTTTCAGGTCAAAATCGTCTCAGGTCAATTTCGGGGCCCCTAAGTATCAGATCATTTTTGGCGCCCCTAGTTTTAATCAAATTTGGCACCCCTAATTTTAAAGATCAATTTTTTCAACCCTCTTAACTTCAGGTCAATTCGGCGCTCCTTAAGTTTCGGTCAATTTGAAATGCAAAAACAAATGTAACGTGAAATCAAAATAAATTCAAAATGTTTTGATTGGTTAGAATCCATAAATTATAAAAGTGTAATTTCTGGTAAGAGGAAAAACAAAAGGCGAGAGCGGAGGAGCGAACGGAAATTTTGAAAGTATACGAATGAATTAAAATAACAGAAACGTTTATGCGTTCCTCAAGAACACAATTGTACAATAACTCAATTAAAAAAAAAAAAATGTATACGAGCGGCGAAGCACGAGCGAGAAATTTGCTACTATGGAAGTTTAAATGTGTTTCTAATAGAGAATTTTTTAAAGGCCCTTCTGTTTGTTGTTTTGTTGTTTTTTTTTTTGCCCCCTTAGTTTCTGTGTAAAATTGGCACCCTCCTAATTTAGGATAAAGTTGAGCCCCTAAGTTAAGTTAATATTTGGCGCCCTCTAGATTTGAGCTCGAATCTGACGTCCCTAAAGTTTAAGATCAATTGGCGGCCCCTTAACTTCAGGTCAATTCGGGTTATAAGTTCAGAATCATTTTGGCGCCCTACATTTGAGCTACTTTGGCGGCACCTATGTTAAGTCGATTTTGGCACCCCTCTAAGTTTAAGTTCGATTTGGGCGCCCCTAATTTTAGTAGATTTAGAGCCTAATTTAAGGTCGATTTGGAGCCCCTCCTGTAATTTTAAGTGCGATTTGGCGCCCCTAAATTAAGGTTGATTTGGCGCCTTGCGGCGTGAAGTTTAAGGTCGTATTTGGCGGCCTGGTTTAAGGTCGATTTGGCGCCCTTAAATTTATGGTCTTTTAGTCCCCTAAGTTCGATTTTTGGCCCGCCTGAATTTAAGGTCGATATAGCTGCCTCCTAAGTTTAATGTCGATTTGGGCGCCTTTCTAGTTAAGGTCGATATTGGCGCCCCCTCCTAATCTAAGGTCGATTGGCGACCCCCTTCTAAATTTAAGGTCGATTTTGGCGCCCCTGGGTTTAAGGCTCGATTTGGCGCCCCACCTAT
>CALNVZ010000674.1:33011093-33018593 GCA_940671915.1 Paracentrotus lividus
TATATACATTAATATACACGTTTCAAAATTTCAATTAATCATGATTAAATTACCTTTTATATTGGATTTAAGGTCAATATAAGGGTTCGGTATGCGGTGTGGCAATTTGGTCAAGATACAAAGTGGTGAATCATTTCATGTTTGTTATTTCATACCATGAGCGTAAAATATATATACGGGGCAGGAGGTCTATTTTTAGTGTTTGGAATGAATAGGAATACAAGTATTCAAAATAATTACAAGAGTTCTTGTGTAAAAACAAGATATAGGGAGGTAATCATATATTAAGCACATTTACTTCACCTTTGTTCGCGGATGGTTGGTACTTATAAACGGGCACATACGTTTGAGCGAAATGCCATTTCTATCCTTTTTATCGAACGTGAACAAAATTGGCCGGCAATTATTTTGGTGTTATACATTATCTCAGAATCTGCAAAGTTGGGTGGCACGAGACTGGTCGCCTAAAGGTCGGATCAATGTTGAGTTGTAAGTTAGGCGCCTTCCTCAGTGCCCAGTGGGACCGGCCGCCGGCAATCTCCCAAAAGCACATTCTGACTTACAATTTGAAGGAAGTGCCATTTCATCAGGCGATGATTCAGGACTTATTTTGTCAAGTCACTACTAAAGCGTTCTGCATTTAATCTTATTTCTTTTTCTTTACATTTTATATGTTCAGTGGATTTACTGCTGAGAGAATACCAATACGAACTTAAGTACAGCACGCTTCAAGACGTCTGTATTTTCTCAAATAAAAGTACTTTTTTAGAATTATGTCCTCATTTTGCAACTTGATAAAGGATGGCCAAGTGTGCATCCGAAAACGTTGTGCCTTTATAAGTACAAACATCGCGGATGCGAAGTGATAAACTGTATATACTCATATTATTGGAGTATATCCGCGTGATGGAATATACCTGTTTTTACTGTTATTAGATGCTCGTATTCTGATATTAATTATGGACTAAGTGTGTGAAATGGGTGTGGACGAAATTTGATTGGATTATTGATTTCTTTATTTGAGTTTATTTGAATACAGGTGAAGCACTGATAGAGTGTCATCTTGGCTGACACGAAACTACCAATATAAGATTGTTAATACACATATATCAAGAAAGGATAGTATAACTTTGGTTATTATTTGATGTGACTCGCTTTCCAAAGAAGGAAGCCTTCATTGGTACCACATTATGTTCGTCGGCCCTTTCTTTCTACTACTGGCTCATCTATTTTCTCATACACTTTTAATGTATGTGTATTGTGCCGGTTCAATTTTCATTGTTATCTTATAGGGTTTGTGGTATGTATATTTGCGAACGTTAAATATTGAACATGAGGACAAATAATTACCTGCAGTGGATTATTAACAAACGAACTTTAGACATTTTGGAGTAAGTTAAATTTTGCGCTGCATTCTTAATATTCTGGGCTTGCCTGGAAGTTACATTAGTTTCATTGGTGAATAATTTGATGAAATGTAATGGTGGTATCTCAACTTTGCGGAGATGAAAATAAAATATCGCTTTTTTTTTTTTTTTTTTGGCTTTTTTTTTGACGTCTCCTAGTAACTTTTTTCCCCGATCCTCAACAAGTATAGTCGAAATCCTCTGAAAGTAGTTTCCGCGATTTCTGCGACGCATGAAATATAGCGGGGACTGAGGAGACTTCGGACGACGTAGGGGAGACCGGTATGAGAAGTTTAGCAACGGGTCAGTTGTTACACGTTCTCATGTGCTAACGTATGGAACAAGAGAGGATGTGCTTAACTGGCATCTATATACAGTCTCTAACTATAGCTGTGAAAGAACTGCCGGTCGTGAGGTTTCACCGTTTGTTTTATTACCATAGTAAATCAACAACCAGTGTTTTACAGTTCAAAGTAGAATATTTGACACAAATATGAAAAATATGTGGTAATAGGCTCCTACACACTGAAGGCACATGATGATAGTCTGGGTATTGTAAAATATAGTACATGAATGTTCACTAATATAACGCCGTTAGCACAGCTCCTGTTAATTCTGCTAATGACTGTGCATACAGTTTTCTGTGTGAGTAAATCACCGATAGCGCATGAGGAGGTAGGTATGTTTAGATTACCAACGTAGGTTGTTACAACAACCTACCCCATGTTGATGTAACAACTTACCCCAATTACATTACATATGTAAAATTACATTTTGTCTCAATTTTTCGGTGTTAATATTTTTATTTTTCTATTATTACTTTTGTCCATTCTAGAGCTCTACTTGATCTACTGTAAACGATGTCAAGAAACTGGAAAGTTGAAATTAAAGTATGGTATAAGACATTTACACATTGTCAACTTACCCCGTATGTTTACATATTGTAACAATTGACCCCGTATGGTGTAACAACCTACCCCGTATATGGGGTTGGTTGTTACAAAAAAATGTCTTCACTAATTAAGCTGTAGTTAATTAGTGTTTACATGTTTTCAAGTTTTATATGCCTCAGGATTTAGCCAACATAATAGGCTAACTACAGACCCAATATGGAGTGCGTGAGTTCTTTCATTAGAATTATCTGGCCCAAAATGTGAATTTTGTAACGTCCATACCCGGTCTCCCCTATCCTCGACAAGTGTCAAAACCGTCTCCGAGTCGTTTCAAAACCGTCTCAAAGTAGTCCCAAATCCGTCTCAAAGTCGTTTCCGGGAAGAGAGATACCATCCTATCCATTAAACTTTTAAAAAATTTATTTTATCACGTTTACACAATAGGCCTAAGTATACAGTTATGGACAAAGTGAACATATACGGTAGGCCTACCGTTTTAAAATTAATTCGGTTCGCGTAGCACGTGAATATTTAGTGTTTGGCAAGTCTTCAACCTAAAATGGTTGACAGCTCTGGAGGACTCCAACATGAAGTAAAGCTACTTTATCATTATTCTCTCCTCATTAATCGATTATTGCTTAAACATAAGGTTGAATTAAACTCATGTGCATTGATAGAGTTTAACATGCTAAGCTGCAATTCATGACTGTTTATTGATTGTATATTTGTGTCGCATACTGGTGTATGTAAAGTGTGCTTTATCATCTCTCTCGATATATCATTATGAAAATGGCTATTGCGTAATATTGAATAAAAATTCTTGATCATATATACACTACTGACCACAATTAATTAGCCATCTCCAGGCGCGTATCCAGGATTTTGCACCCCGGGGGGCCCGACGTGATTTTGGCGCCCCTGTGTACTTTTCAAAAATGGCGAAAATTTTGCTCTATGTATAGAGACCAGAAGTTTAGAAGCTCAATTTGGCACCATACATGTATATTTTAGGTCAATTTGATGTCCCTTTGTTTAAAATCAATTTGGAGCCCCTTAGATTCAGGTCAATGTGAAATGAAAAAAAGTAATGCGTAATTTAAAAAAAAATGTATAAATGTATTGATGGTATACCATATTGTAAATTCTCTCAAGAGGAAAAACAAAAGTGAGCGCGAAGCACGAGCGGAAAATTCTGAGGCATTCGAATGATTTGAACACATGACATTTTATGCGTCCCTCAGGAACACAATGTAATAACACATTGGAAAAAAATGATGCGAGCGCGAAGCGCGAGCGAAAATTTTGCAATGTAAATACAGACCAGGAGGCATGGAATTTTAAAATTTTGCTCTATTTACCATATTTTAAGGAATTGCAATTTGTTGCCCCCGTAGTTTCAGGCAAATTCGGCACACTTCCACAAGTCTAGGATATGTTGGTGCCCCTTAGTTAAGATAAATTTGCGCCCCTACATTTAGCTCATTGGCGTCCCTGGGTTTAAGATTCAATTTGGCGCCCTTAACTTCAGTCAAAATCGTCTAGGTCAATCGGGCCCCCTAAGTATCAGATCATTTTTGGCGCCCGCTAGTTTAATCAAAATTGCGCACGCCTAATTTTAAGATCAATTTTTCACCCTTCTAACTTGCAGGTAATTCGGCGCTCCCTTAAGTTTCAGGTCATTTAAATGCTCAAAAACAAACTGTAAACGTGAATCAAATAATTACAATGTTTTGATTGGTTTAGAATGCCCTAATATTATAAAAGTGTAAATTTCTGTAAGAGGAAAAACAAAGGCGAGAGCGAGGAGGAACGGAAATTTTTGATGTATACGAATGAATTAAAAACAGAACAGTTTATGCGGTTCCTCAAGAACACATGTACATAACTCAAATTTAAAAAAAAAATGTATACGAGCGGCGAAGCACGAGCGAAAATTTTGCTACTTGGAAGTTTAAAATTGTGTCTTTCTACATAGGGAAATTTTTAAAGGCCCCTTCTGTTTGTTTGTTTGTTGTTTTTTTTTTTTGCACCCTTAGTTTTGGTAAATTGGCACCTCCCTAAGTTTAGGTAAAGTTGGAGCCCCTAGTTAAAGTTAAATTTGGCGCCCTAGATTTGAGCTCGGAATCTGGAGTCCCTAATTTTATAGATCAATTGGCGCCCCCTTAACTTCAGGTTCATTCGGGGTTATAAGTTCAGATCATTTTGGCGCCCTACATTTGAGCTACTTTGGCGCCCTATGTTAAAGGTCGTTTTGGCACCCCTCTAAGTTTAAGTTCGATTTGGCGCCCCCTAATTTTAAGGTCAGATTTAGAGCCCCTAAGTTTAAGGTCGATTTTGGAGCCCCTCCTGAATTTAAGTCGATTTGGCGCCCCCTAATTAAGGTTGATTTGGCGCACCTGAAGTTTAAGGTCCGATTGGCGGCCCTGGGTTAGGTCGATTCTGCGCCCCTTAAATTATGGTCTTTTAGTGCCCCTAAAGTTCGATTTGGCCGCCTGAATTTAAGGTCCGATATAGTCGCTCGCTGTTTAAGTGTCGATTTTGGGCCCCCTTTCAAGTTATAAGGTCGATTTCGGCGCCCCCTCCTAATCTAGGTCGATTGGCGGGCGCCCACTTCTAAATTTAAGGTTCGATTTGGCGCCCTGGTTTAAGGTCTCGATTTTGGGCGCCCCACCTATGTTTTCAAAGTCAAGTTTTGGCACCCCTCAGCTATCAGGTGCAATTGGGCCCCACTAAGTTTCGGTTCATATTGGCGCCCCCACGTTAAGCTCTTTTGGCGCCCCTCTTAATTTAAGTTCGATTTGGCGCCCCCTCATTTTGTGCGCTAAGTTTTAAGGTCCGATTTGTCGCGCCCCCCTCCTAAATCTAAATCGGAATTCGGCGCCCCACCTTAATGTTGCAGTCGTCAATTTTGGCGCCCTACTGTTTAGCTCAATTTGGCGCCTTAGTTTTAGGTCGGTCGGCGCCCACCTAAATTTAAGGTTCTTTGGGCCCCTTATCTTAGTTCAGGTCATTTCGGCGCCCCAGTTAATATTCAATTTAGGTCGCCGAGCTCAGGTTCACATTGGCGCCCGTAGTTTGAATGTCGGTTTGCGCCCCTAAATTTAAGTCGAATTGGCGCCCGCTAGAGTTCTAGGTCAATTTTGGCGCCCCTGTAGTTTAGCTGGTCTGATTTTGGTCCCCTAAACTTTTTTGTTAAGGGCGCCCTTCCCCCCCCCCCCCCCCTCTCTCTACTCTCTGCCTCTTTGTTTTCTTCCTTCCTCTTCCCCCTTTCCCCTTCCTCCTTTTTTCCTCCTTTTTTTTCCTTCCCTTCCCCTTTCTCCCCTTTTTCCTCCCTTTTTCGGGCCCCCTCAGCGCCCCGGGGCCGGGCCCGTAAAGCCTCCCCCCAGAATATCGCGCTGATCTCCAACAAAAATGACCAGTCTTTCTGCAAATTGTTAATATAATTATATCACTTATAATTCATAGTGTTGTTGATAATTTTTCAATCTTCTGAACAAGGACGCTTGTCCTGAAGGCAGATGATTACCAGGGCGTTTCATAAAAGAACTTGTTGGACCTTTTATCCGACAAACTGTTATAAGCTACTGAAATGCTTGCATCTGATTGGCTGAGAGCAAATTTGACGGATAAAATGTCTGACAAGTCCTTCGATGAAATGCCCCTTGACCTTGTCATTTGTTCTTTACAAGTTGGGATTATCAATGGAAGAAAATTTTTAGGCTCTTTCATATTTTCCCGAAAACTGTTTACCTGTTTTGTTTATACTTTTATTTTGATTTACCTTGATGTTGGGCTTGAAGTATAACAAGCTTCTTGTATATTTGCTGCAATATACTGAATGTTACTCTTGTAACTGTTTTTCAAAATAAATAAAGGCCATAAGGGCAAGGTCGGAGAAAGAAGATCTGCACTGAGAAAAGGGAATTTATTGTGTTATGGTCAAGGAACATTTCGCCCTTTCGTAAGATTTTCTTTCGCCAGTTATATTCAGTCTCTTAGGGAGAATATATTGCAATTTACAGGAGTAAGTGATTTTATTCCTTCACATATTTAACATTTTACTTGATAATTAAAACATCTCATTTCTTTGCAAATCCCCATGAGAATCGGCACAAAAATTCCATATTAATCATGCTCAGTAGTGTATATACTACACAAAAAATAGACATTCAATTGTTTCATTTCATTAAATTCTTTAAAACTTCATTATGGGTTATCCGAGTATTTTTGTTTTTTGTGTGTGTCTGTGTTCATTTTTCTTCTGTGGATATTATCAACTATAATAACTATAAGATAACAAAAACAATTGCCAGTGATGTTATACTTTACGGCATTTTCATCTTTCGAAAAAACTAGTAGTTCTCAAAACATCCTTATCCGTTCCAAAAAATGTAGTAAAACGGGCACGAGTCGGGTTGAAACTCAAAACTTTTGCTAAATTATGTTTTTCACACAATGGTAGTCTATCCATGAATAGTCCTCGTTACGTGACCTCCTCTAAAGACGAATTCGGTTTGGGCTTTTTTTTTTTTTTGTAATGCAAATTAGCTAACTAAGGGGCTTCCAGTATGCGTAACAAAGGAAAAAGTACATACGTGCTCCTGGCCCAATGCGAAAACCATTGGAAGCCCCCAGCTGTATAGTGGGCATGTAGAGGGCTCACTTCCATGAAACGCAAACCGAATTCGTCTAAACCTCGTCCGTATTCTGTTGTTATCCAATTCAGTACGAGTAAAGCTCCTCGTTCAATGTGCGTCAGTAAAGTGGCCAGCTCATCAACGGGGAAAAAAAAAACAAAAAAAAAACGTATACGAACGCTTGCAAAATTAATATTTGCATAACCTGAATTAATTAGCGACGTGTAACGGAAATCAGCAGTGTTCCCCAGGTTTTTGACATTTTATCAACCGAAACAAATGTAGTTGCCGTGGTGACTGATTTATGAATTTGTATAGTTCCCGATTGAAGAGTAGGCTAACTACCTATACCAGGATAATCAATAATCTCCCCCAACTATTTAAAGGTTTTGTCAATATATTTCCAAAATAATTCTTATATTTCAGATATCTTAATATGAAATACTTTTATTTCGACAATATCATAAAAAAAATCGAATGAAAGTTAAACTGCATTGGTGATAAATCCACAAAAATAAACTTTTGATCCAAATGCAAATTTACAAAAAATGCAAAATATATTCA
>CALNVZ010000674.1:33023593-33077661 GCA_940671915.1 Paracentrotus lividus
TATTGGACTGTTTTCATAGGCATACACGTTAAAAATCATATTTAATATATTTTCTCTCTGAAACGACCTCCCAGGACGTCAAGAAATATCTGCGCCTCTAAAACCCCACATCTAAATACTAATTTACAATATTAATTCAGAAAATATAACACATATAGTATGTATTCAGGAAACTTGGTTTAATGATCAAAATATATTACAAATTCCTGACTATCATATTATAACAAAGAATAGGAAGACGACAGGTGGAGGATGCGCTATATATATATATATATATATGTATATATATATATATATATATTTATGTATATATATATATATATATATATATATATATATATATATACATCAGTCAATTCCTTTTAAACCTATCCATACTAATTCATCCGATGAATATCATCAGGTTGATATATATCTGGGGAAAAAAATATTTTATCGGTTGTAAATTTTTACAGCCCTTGCACACGTTTATCTGAACGAAAATTACAATCTTTACTTAAACAATGCAACAAAAGAATTCTCATATGTGGGGATTTTAATAGCCACAATGCTTTATGGGGTAGTAATCAAACAGATAGGAATTGAGAAATAGTTGAAGAATTCTTAATCAATAACGAACTCTCAATTTTGAACAACGGTGCACCAACTCGTTTAAATCCACATAGCGGAAATATGTCTTGCCTTGACTTATCTTTTGTTGCAAAAAAATATTGGTACTCGATGCACGTGGCATGCTACCAAGGAAACACATGGGAGCGACCACTTTGTCATCAATATTAACATCAAAGTAGGCAAGAATTTAGTGGAAAATTGTGTTCGGTTTTTGTCAACAAAGTTCACCTCCCATAACTGCCCAGGAGCACTATGAATTTTTCATTTAGAATGTAATTGATGTTACCAATGATATGTTTCGGGTTAAAAAAAAAGAAAGAAAAAAAGTCACAAATATCGACCCACCTCTTGGTGGAATGCAGAATGTAAAGAGTCGGTGAAAGAAAGGAATACAGAAAAAAATAAGTTTATGAAATCCTTATTGTTTACAGACTTACAGAAATATAAAGAAAAGAAAGCGTTGGCTCAAAAAACAATAAGAAATACAAAACAAACATATTGGAAACATTTTTGCACAAAGTCGAATAGATTCACACCCACTGGTAAAGTCTGGAGTAAAATCAAAGAAATGAACTCAAATAGTCCAAAAAAGAAGGAACATTTTCCTGCCTTTGTAATAAAAGTGTTTTCAGTTGGTCGCTGAGTACACACATCTCCGTTGATTAGGGAACTCCATTGGCTCCCTTTTTCTCAACGTGTCATGTTCAAACTCTGTCTCTACATTTACAAATTGGTTAACAATACTGGTCCTTCTTATCTTGCAAAAATGGTTATAACCTGCTCGTAAGCTGCGTTCCATTAATGACACCACCAAACTTGTTATATCTAGAACAGACCTTTCCATAGCAGAAAAGCGTTTTAGCATAGCAGGATCGAAACTTTGGAATACACTCCCTTCTACCATCCGAACAAAACCGATCATATCGTCTTTCAACGACAAACTTAAAGTCATATCTCTTTCCAAATACACTGGTATACAGTGTGTTATTTTTCTATTGTTGATGTTTCCAAAATTGTTATCAACTATTTGTTCTGACCCGGCTATCCATCTGGGGCCGGTGGCCTCAAGTGCTAACTAGAGCTTCTGTGAATAATGTGGCTGACTGGGCCTTGTCCCTTAAAATTGTGTTGGTTGAACGGGAGCAGCCAAAGCACGAGGCCACCAGGCCTCACCGGGCTGCTGAAGGAAACTATAGTTGAGGCAATTTTTTTTCATTTTTTTTTTGTAACTTAAGATTTATGGGATGTATCTTTATACATTGTATTTATACAATGATATTGTAAGCGCTGATACTTTTTCGTGTATAGCGCAATTATAAGTGACCATTATTATTATTATTATTATATTATTATTATTAAAAGAGGGCAATCAGGTCTTAAACGAGAATAAGATAAAGCCAACGAGTGGCTACACTTTATACTAGTTTTTCTTCCAAATCTCTCTATACTTTTCAGAAAACAACAGTCTGATATTTTGGAAACAGAATAAGGTGCTTTGAAGTTCAAAAAAAAAAAAATTAAAAAAAATGATACAATGAATGAGCCTTTTATTCTAGACGAACTCACCCATGCAATATCATCAATGAAGAATTCAACTCCAGGGCCGGACATGATTTGTAAACTAATGATATCTCATCTGCCCGAATGTGCCCTTCGTTATTTATCAAAAGTTTTTAACAAAATATGGGAAAATTCTACTTTCCTATACTGAAACGTGGTGAAGATCCTCCTAATCCACGTTCGTATAGACCTATCTCATTGATTTCTATCACGTGCAAACTTATGGAACGTTTGGTTAACAGAAGATTGAACTGGAAACTAGAAAAAATGAATATTATATCACATTGTCAGAATGGCTTCAGAAAAAAAAAAAACCGAAGTACAATGGACTCTAAAGTCCATCTAGAGTGCGACATTAAAAAAAAGCCTTTACCATAAAGGATCAAATCGCAAGTAAGGCAGATTGTGACCCACATGAACTGAAAAATGCAACGTCGGAGATGCTAGACAAATATAAAAATACTTTAACAATATATACAGATGGATCTTGCATACAGTGCAAGAACACGGTCAGTTGTGCCTTTTATATTCCAAGCCTTAAGTATGGAAAAGCTTTTCGCTTTTCTCCAGTATCGATATTTAGAGCAGAACTTACAGCAATTACAATGGCATTAGAGTGGCTATTAATTGATTAAGAATCCAGTATTGATATTGTCTGACTCTCTTTCTTCTCTACAGGCAATAGATAATAAGATAAATTCAGTACTAATTCATGATATCTTACATAAAATTGAGTATATGAATATAAAAAAGGCCTAAGTCCAATTTTTGGCGATATTGAGTTATATATGGGAAATTGTTCCTTATACATTGATCCATCTTGTGCATAAATGATGAACCTGAAATCATCTCAGAAATGCCTTAAATAAAGGATGAAAATCTGGTATGAATGTAAGAAAAGCCCAAGTCCAGGACTTAGGCTTTTCTTACATTCATATCTAGCGCCCTCTCTCATTTCTTCTTGTTTAACCTTGAGTACCTAAAAATGGCTGCTCATGAGTTAGATGTAGAGGAGGTCCCACAGATTTCCACTTTACATGGAAAAAAGTAAGAAGTTGAAGTTCACTTGCAGATTTTTGTGCTTCTGTGTTTGAGTGGGTGTGTGTCAATATGTATAAAAAAAAGTAGCTCCTCAAAAAAAAGAAAAAAAAGAAGAAGTAATTCCTATGCTGATGTGAGTGTGTGGATGTGGGGCATGCAGGGTGAATTCAGGATTGATGTTTCCTTACAAAATTCGCTCACAACACAATTAAATTTTTTGTTTTGTTTTGTTTTTTGTTTTAGAATTTACCCCAAAATTCACTGATAATCAATAAAATAAAAAATTCTGCCCATTTACAAAAGCATTTTACCCCATGATCTCTGGCAAACATGAAATAAAGGTCCTTGCTAAGGAAAAGTTCTCACTCCATTTACACCCCCAAGCTTAGCTTAAGTGGGGACGCCCTCTGTATTTCTTGTTTTTCTATTTAATAACCCCCCCCCCCCCCCAACATTGAACTGTTGTTTGTGTGCTTAAGACTTCTTGGTTTCATGGATGGAAGAACAATGAACTGTAAAACGTGAATAATAAGTATAATACATCATTTTGCAAACTTTTTTTTTCAGTATTTGAACACCTACACATGTCCTTACATTTAAAACCCACAGACCCACACCCACACCCGCTCGCTCATCCCAAAACACATCAGCTATAAAAAAAATATTAAAAAAACCTAAAATACAAAAAGACAAGGGGCCCTTTTTGTCTGATATATAAAAGAAATCTCTTGTGTATCATTTTTATACATTCAGTACTACAGAAGTCTATCATGTATATGAATGTAAAAACGACCCAAGTCCACCAGACAAAAGGCCCCGCCCACAAGTAACTTGAAAATTTATGTTCATAAAAAATTTACACTTAAATTTGTTTTATGATGTTCTCTGATGTCTATTGGCCAAATCTACTTTAATTGCCAAAATTAAAAAAATATTCAGTTTTTTTCGATTATCTCGAAATGGCCTCCTATGGACTTAGGCCTTTTTTATATTCATATACTCAATTACTACTTTGAAACAAGATGGAAATGATATATCCCTAGAATGGGTCCCGTTCCATTGTGGTGTATGCGGAAACGAATCTGTTGATGCATTTATAGCAAAAACAGGATTATATCATGCTACTTTTGACATTGGTATCCCATTTGTCAAAAATGAACTCCGCTCTGTCATACTCACAGAGCTAAAAGCAAAGTGGAGAATAAAATGGGAAGTGTCTGAGAAAGGAAGACACTTATTTGAAATACAAAGTGCAACCGGCCCTTTTTATCCTTCTGTAACAACAGAAGAGATGAAAGAACAATACATCGAATTAGACTAGGGAATTTTAACCTCAATTACTATCTTTTTCGAATAAAAAACATGATAATATCCTTTGCAATATTTGCAAAGAGTTAGAGACAGTTACTCATATTCTCTTGACCTGTAAAAAATATAGTAATCAAAGACGGGTCTTTTGCAAAGAAATAAATGTTTGTATAAATGATTTGACGCTTAAGCAAATGCTTAAACGTAAAAAAGAAAATCATGTAAGCCTTTTGACATGTTTGAATTTTTTTAAAAGAGCTGATGTATATAACAGGATATAGATTGTTTGTCTTTCCTCTCCCTTTTTCCCCTTTTTTTGTTCTTCTTTCTCTTTTCTTTTGATATATCTCCCCCAAAATGTATGTGCAGGTGTACATGTATATACGTTATAATGTATTTTTATATGCATACAAGTGGATTAAAAAGACAATAAATGAAGAAATAGATTGTCAAAGAAAGGGGGAAGAATAAAGAAGAGAAAGGGAAGGGGAGAGAAGAAAGAAGGAAGGAGAAGAAGACGAAGAAAGGAGTCAAAATATTTTAAATGACTGTATTTGACATTCCTATTACTTATCATGTCATTGTGACTTATCATGTGAGAAGTCGAAAAAAAAATATAACATAATATTGTTAAAGTAGTAAAAACACATAAAAGAATGATAGTATCAAATGATAACGTATCAATCTTTGGTCACAGTTTGGTCCTGCATTAATTTCGGATACTGGGGCCAGTAAATACATTTTTTATCGATTATTGGTCAACGGTTGGAGAGAGTCTCCTTCGCGGCTGAAGATTAGTTGTGTGTGATTTGAGAGCCGAAAAAAAAAACACTGTACTACCCCAGGCCCAAGTACCCCTTCTAGTTCGACAGTAACTCAGCTATTCGAGATGCTGTGGGCGTGCTATATATATATATATATATATATATATATGTATCACATATTATATATTATATACCTTATCATTTAATCTTGACAGATTATATAAAAAACAAATATCTGTTAAATTTTGTTCATATAACAGATTTTGACTGTCAACCACTCATGTTTTGTCAAATTTTGTTTCGTCTTATTTTGTAGCCTGACGAAGGCCATGTCGGCCGAAAGCTTGTGAAATAAAGGAATTTGAGAGCTACGTTTCGAGTCATCTGTCTCATTCATTTCGCCTATATATATATATATATATATATATATACATATATATATATATATATATATATATATATATATATATACACATATATATATATATACATACATAAAAGATATATGATTATATAGATGTCAAGCTATTTTCATACACATCATAATCTCAAGCAATACAAGTAATTTCTGTTTTCATAACCTCTCGTGCTTCATCGTATGTAAGCAATATAATTATGAAGCAATTCATTGAATGATGTGAGCACCTTTCGGGGTAGCCTAGCCAAGCCTTGTAATAATTAGTTAAGGCTATAAGCGCTTAGAAACACCAAATTGGATATATGTATTAAGCGCCATATGAAATAATGTAACTATTACTATTATTAGGACAACCCATTTTGAGTCTCTAGTAGTCCTAGCTCAAAATATTAAATATTCTTATATTAACCTTTTCTGTTACTTCAGAGTATTCGTATTTCAAAACAATATTGTGTTATAGTGGTTATCCTTTTCATTTATACGTTAACTATGCAATAAACAGTTAACAATTACTTAGTTGATTTCTTATACTTATAAAATTTTTCACTTGTTAAACACACTGAAATATGAACTTAATATCAACCCATTACTGTTATTTCCGCATTTTTATACTTTTTATACTTACTTGTGTTATAACATGTTCTATATAAAAATTGAAAAAGTTGATAATCGTGTATTGAATTGTATGAGGGAAACCTATCCATGGGGGCAGACATGCCTACATTGGCGGCTTTGCTGCCTCTGGGATTTTGCTCCGACTCGAGGGGCGGATATGGTTTTGTCGGGGCATATTTCCCCCGCTGCTGCCTGGGGGTTGCCATTTTGACTTTTTGGGAAAACTAGTATATTGAAGGATGAATGTGCCAGTGCTGTATTGGAATACCACACAGATAATTTCTGAATGATATCGTTTGGAATAATTTTAGCTATAAATACTTATTCCTGCCTGTGCCTGACTTGGTGTTAGGTAATGTGTTTGTGCAGGCTGCTTTATGGCCATTGAGAGACAATGTACCTAAAGGCCCTTTCACAGTTGGTGGATCGACTGCTTACGGCTGTTGCGATTGTGTGCAACATTGTGTTGTGACCAAATGGTCGCAAACGATCACAAGAGCAATAATATTGAGAAAGCAACCTAACCGGGATGCCTGATTTACCCCTTTTTCATTACTTGGGAATAAACTTCCAATTTTTTTTTTTTTTTTTTTTTTTAATACACTCTGGTCTATTGTTGTAGACTTTGTGGTAATTCATCTTCGATCATGCGTATCGTTAAAGTAGTCCTAGTAGTACATTTCGGTCCTTAGAGCCATACATAGAAATATAAATATGCTTTTCCCACTATAATCAATTCAACAACATAATTTTTTTTAATTTTTTTTATTATTATTATTTTTTTTTTTTTTTGTTAGATAAAAAGGAATAGAGGTAAATAATGCTATAATGACAGTAATCAAAATAAGGAAATCAGCAGATCCATTCCAGTCAAGGAAAAAGAATCATATTTTATGTCCCATATTTGTATCTAATTAGCATTATGTTAATTTATGCAAATGAGCATGAAAAATCACAAAAATCACAAAAAGAAAAAAAAATCAGTTCATCATGTTCATGAAGCTTCAGACATTATTCTATTTGAATATGCAGCTTAACAGTAATGGCGTCATTTCCCAGGCTACAGACTGTACTTTAACATATCCCTCAGTACATGACGGAAAAATAATCCAACTATTTCTTAACCACCGATGTAACTCTTTTGTTCAACATAATAATATTCTTATTATTTCTATTTACACAATGTTAAATGTATACCTATGTTAAATTTCGTATGTTATGTATTGCACGGCACTTTTTCCCGCCTTGAACTGGGGTTTATCTCTAATATTCTAAAATAAATGTATTGCTTTGCATTTTCATGAGAAATTCTTTGAATCTGTCAGTATACGATTTAATGAAACGCCCTCATGACTTTTGTATGTTTGGTACTTTTGTTTGTGTCTTTGTTATGATATATCTGTATTTATATCATAACATTAGCTCTGTATTAAAAACGGGTCATTTTGATTTTCAGACGGAATATCTCACTAAATATTTATTTTCCTTTTCTTTAACCTCCTATATCCTTCGTCTACAGCTCCTTTCTTGCTAAGGCTTGTCTTTCCCCCGTAGGTAGGTTTAAAGGCGTCTGTCTCCTGGAAAGATCAAGACTTCACCGACGTTGATGTACCACATCAACGGGACAGACGTAACCCCGCACTGCGGTACGGGTGCAGGATTGGAGTTTATGACCCTTTCTTTCTTCTCTTCGTTCTGTCTGGTCAAAATACCTATACTTTGTTCTCTGTTCTTTTTATTTAGTATAATTCTTGTTGCTTTACAAGAACGAGGTCGGTACTTTATTTGAGCGTATATGACAGATATTTTGATTTTCTCGATTATCAGCAAGCAAGGCTTTGTATTTAAGAAAAAAAAAACAGGAAAAACAGGAAAAATCCTATTTATATGATTTTCTTAAAAAAGGAAAGAAAAGAAAAGAAAAAAAAACGCAAATGATAAGGCGTAAATATTCATATAATGAATGAAAGCGCCGTAAAATATAAAAACAAAAGCAACAACAAGTTTGTATTTTTGGAACATCATCGCCCCAGCTCTGTCTCGTCGGAAGTCTCGCACCACATTGAATCGCCGGGACATACCGTGGATCTCGACAAGGTGGAGATCTTAGACAGGGAGGACAGATGGTTTGAGAGAGGAGTGAAGGGAGCCATCTACATAATGCTGCAGTCACACAGACACTTACGTATAGTTACGTTTTTGTTGTTTTAATCTTATTTCATCTTCTATTCTATTATTTCTTATGTATTTCTTTGTTTTACTGGATGAACGAAATTATCCCTATTTCAACTCTTGACTATGGTGGGAAGCCATCCGTGGGGAAATACAGAAGAGAAATTAATTTTTGGACGCAACCGGACGTAACTCAACGTAATGTCTATGTGACTGTAGCATTAGGGCGCATCAACCATCGCTGAATCGTGACGGGGGCCGATACAAACTTCCCAGAGTTTATGACCTGATTCTTCGCCCCCGTCACTTCCGGTGGTGGTGATCAGACGGGTCGAAAATGTGGAGGTGAATATATTTTGTCTTTTTTTTTTTCAATTTGCATTTGGATCAAAAGTTTAATTTTGTGGACATGATTTTTAAATATATTATGTATAATGCAATAAATGTACATTTTGAGCAATTACTATATCCGCTGTGGTAAAACTTTTATGAACTCAACCATAATCAGTCACTGGGGTGTTTTGGTATCTTTCAAGACTGGAGGGGAGGGAGGGGGGGGGGGCATGATGCCCCATATAAGATCTCGGCTGTTGATCGCGCGACTGCGCCCAAAATTTGCACGATGGTAGTGTGCGATGTAAACTACACGAAAGCACTGTTAATTTTATAAAAATAATATTTATTTATTTTATATGAATTAATTATACTAATTTATGCATTACATGAAGTCATAATTTTTGTTCTAATTGACAAACTAAAGCTTCTGGAATGCTAATTTTTTGTTTGCATAATCCTTTTAAGATTCCTTACATTTTTATTTGGAAAAAATTGGTACCGAAATAAATTCCTTATGTATTTTATTGTTTTATGAATTTCTTATGTATTCTTTTTTTTTTGTTTTACCTTTTGTTTTTCTTTGTTTTTTTTTTCGCAAAAATTCTTGCAGAACCATTTGGAGCATAATAATGCCAAAATAAATTAATTTCCGCCAATGACAGTGAAAATAATCAGACCTTTATGACCGCCCCCACCCAGCAGGTCACGTGTGTGACCAATTTGTTTGCCAATTAATAATCAAATTAGAACTTGTCATAGATTCATATTTGGTGAGATGCAAAGTACATTAAATCTAGCTTTGGACACACACTGTTGGAAAAAAAAAATGATAATAATACCAGAGCCACGGTTAAGGCGGGGCATAAACTTTTTCTGTTTTCTGGTCACGTGTGTGACATTTGAGGGCAATTATTTTTTTCAGTGTTGATTATCTTAATACAATCAATTTAAGAACATTATTTTTGGGGTTAGATTAAAAGGAATAGAGGTAAATAATAATATAATGACAGTAATCAAAGTAAGGAAGTCAGCATATCCATTCCAGCCAGGGTTAAAAAAATGATATTTTATGTACCGTTTTTCCATCTAATTATCATTTATGTTTATAATTTATGCACATGAGCATGAACAATTTCAAAAATCATGAAAAAACATTGGTTCATGAAACTTCAGACATTGCTCTATTTGAATATGCAGCTTAAAATCAAAAAGCAAAAACTTTATTTTGTCCCAAAAAGGTTCACTTTTCAAAGAATGGCCCACCTGTAGAAAATAACCCTCAATATCCCTGCATTTGGGGCTTGACGTTTTTCTCGATAATCTTTCAATGCAAAAATATGTCGTGCTGAAATCTGCGAAAATCGGGGGTACGGTTGCAAAGAAATAACACATTTTCATGACCAATCTCTTTAAAAAATATAGCGGTTTCCAATGCTTTTGTGTGTACAATGTATTAGTGCAAGTGACCTAATTTGCTAGTTTTCATCCATTCTACCCTGAGATCTCATCTATTTTTCAACTAAATGTGACCAAACGTGGTGTGCCCGAATCTCATGTATTTTACAAGAATGCATAGTCAAATTTGTCATTATTTTTTTATTCTTCAATAAAACACATCCTTCTGACATTTCTGGTAAAGTCCATATAAATTACACTGTGCACACAAAAGCATTGGGAACCGCCATCTTTTTTTGTGATATAGGTCATGAAATATGACGTGCAATATCTCTGCAACCGCAGGCCCCGATTTTCGCAAATAGGTCAGTTCACTAACATATTCAAATTTTATGCATACTTTTTTTTAAAACAAAGGTTGTTCTTGTCAACCTAAAAGCTTGCCTGAGGATTGCCCGACATAGCAACGACTAATGTATGCAAACTGGATTCCATGTGTAGTAGTTCATTCTTTTATTACAGGTTGTTTGAATACCTTGTTACTACGTGGCCAGGAATAAATATGCAAAAATAAATAAATACGTGAGTAAACTGGTCTATAATAAGATGTATGAGAGATGTCAATTAAAAAAGTTGTGATAATTCAGCGCGAAATATTTTTGCGCTAATAATTATTGAGAAAAAACATTAAGTTTTAGCCCCCCACCACCTGGATATCGAGGATTAAATACAGGTGAAGGGTAACTCTACATCTTATTGCATAAACAGATTTTCTGACCTCCAATACATAGGATTGAGACACCTCAAACAGCTAAAAAGACCATAAAATGGCAAAATTATGGCTAAAAATGTGATTTTTCGAGAAAACGGTGGCAATCTTGGATTTTTGCCCTGCACATTTTTTTTTTTTTTGGTTGGATGCAAGGTCTAAAAAATTGTAATTTCATTTTGGGGTAGGATAAATGGAACAGGAAAAAAACTGTTAAGCGGGAAAAATTATAAAAAACACCTTTTTTAATCTACGTATAGCCCACTCCTATTCATTTGCCTATTTGTATCTTGTAATTAGTTTGTATTGTTCATATATTGCAATTGTAAACTGTGCATATTTTGTATCATTATGCTGTCAGTGGGGGTCAATTTTCGACGTTCTTGTAATATTGACCAATAATTGATTCTATTCTATTTATTTATTCGGTAAGTTGCATGATAGAGAATGGAATATTTATATCATATAAACTTCACTGCCTAGCAGGTAAACGTTGATCTTGACCACCATAAAACATTTCTTGGCAGTATCAAATACGCATGGTATTTGATACACCGCATGGTACCTTATTCAAAGCATGCGAGGAGTGCCACAAAATTCAAATGATTATATATTTCAATTCAAATATAGAATTATGGATTACTGCAACGGTTTCCCTGAGAACGAGCTAGCGGGAAAGAGAGAGAGAGAGAGAGAGATTATTGAACGAGTTTGTCAAAATATTGTGTCCCGTGAAATATTCGTGCCATGATTTATTTTTGAGCTAACTTTGTCAATTTTGGGGTGCTGACTTCAAAGAAGTTTGGTACCTATGTTTCCTACCACGTCTTAGGCCACCATCTTGGAATTCGAAATGGCCGCCATAGAAAATAGTATTTTGACCTATTATATTCCTCCTTGTATCTTCCTTCCTCCTATAAGTTCAATTATTTTTTTTTTATCAGAAGGATGGAAAGTTTTTTACCTAAACATAATCTGCGTCCATACAGGAGAGGGGCACGTTAACAAACAACGCAGTCTTCAGACATCCACCCGGGTTGAACTCGAAAACAATGTCTTCTTAAAACATTAAAATGGTAGCATATTATGGTGCTTCTTTCCAAGAATGGAGTCAAAATAGTTTTTGCTACATGTCGGCTATTTTGAATTCCAAAATGGTTGCCTATCAATGTAGGCCCCTACGTGATTATTAATTTCAAAAATATAATGGGATTAGCGTGCTTTCTTTTGGCTTATTTTGAACCTTCGGTTAGATTCAGCATCCTAAAATTTAATAGGGTAGCTTATTAATCCACTGTAGCATTATTATCATACAAGGTACATGTAAGTCAAAATTAAATTCTCTATGGTGGCCATTCAAAATGGAAACCAAAGACGTGATTAAGAAGATATGGAACCACATTTTTTTTTATTCAGCACCCCAAATTTGACAAAGTAGTTCATGCAATCAATTTGGATATGGATATTTCATATCATAGGTAAAAATATAATTTTCAATGGCGGTCATTTTTAAATTCAAGATAGCGGCCTAAGACGTGGTTGGAAAAAATGGAACCCAAGTTTGTTGGATTCATCCCAAATTTGACAAAGTGAGATTAGGAAAACCACTTTGGGTTGAATATCTCACAAGACATAGGTCAAAATACATTTTCTATGGCGGCCATTTTGAAATTCAAAATGGCGGCTTAAGACGTGGTCGGAAAAAACGATATTAGTATTATTATTATTATTATAAATTGACAAAGTTAGCTCATAAAATCAATTTTGGCACGACAATCTCACGGGATTACATAGTGGCCTCTACTAATACTGGAAGCTGTGCAATTAGGCGTATTCCAATTATAAATTGTATCCCCACACTAATATCGTAATTCATTATCATCATCAACAAAGCTGTAGAGCAACAGAATTATGAATCGGGTCTCTTTTTAATGTACAAACTGGGTTGATATATTATGCTATACAAAATTTGATATATTCCACAACAAATAATTGCCATCATATGGCTCAAACCTAAATGTTAATTTACTTAATGAATTTTGTCTTGCCATCTTGGTTGATAGGCTTGGTATTCATCTATAATAAATGACACCAAAATGGTTTCAATTCAGTGGATTCGTGCAGTATGCAACGATCTCCTAAACCGTCTTTGATCGTATCTCCTTATAAAACCAAACCCATTCGATCGCATACAATACTTTTAGAGACTAGCTCGAACGCCGAACCTTAATTGTGATATACATTTTGGAACAGTTTCCACTAGATACTTTTCCCAATAAGTTTTAAGAACATGTATGGAGACAATCGCTGTCTATTGAAATGTCAATAATTTATTTTCTATTATTCATCCAACCTCGATTAACTTTTGTTTTGGATTATATTTCATTAAAACAATGTATTCTTGATTAAGGACAAAGATGAATAAAGATGACCACTCTTTTCGAGTAGAAATTTTCAGTTTGCACGGTCCTGGCCATAATCAAATTAACCATCTCCTAAATAAAAAAGAATCAAACCGTTCAATATATTGTATATATTTTAATCAATTTCTCAGTGGTTTCGATCATTTTTGTATCATCTCAAGGGGGAAGCTTGTCCCTTTTCATTACTAAGAGCAGATGATGACCAGGGTCAGTTATATTTTTTTAACAAACGAGAAGACAAAAGAAAAGAAAAAAAAAGATGTTTTAGTGGTGAGAACTATCAGCGAAAGAGCTTATTGAACTTTCGTCAAAATTGTTTAGAGGTTTTGATTATATACCCCGCCCAAAAAAAATAAAATAAAATAAAGGCCATAAGGTTCCAATACAAAGGCGGAGAAATATGGACGACGGGGCCCCGATTTCTTTGTGCCGTTACTCAGGGGGATTACACCAAAATTTCGTGATTATCCAGCAAAATATAAGAAAAGTCTGAAATATCACTTACTGCAGTAGTATAAGCATCAATGAAATTACATGGAAACCGACTGTAATTATGATATATCGGAGGAAAAAAGTTGCCTAGAAATGTTTTTACAATACAGGGCGAAACTCCTTTCTGGCCAAGGCACAACTAGAATAAATTTACCTTGTTGCAATGTCTTGGGGGGCCCCTTCTCGTTGTGTTGCTCCTCCATTGGCACCTTGTGTTCATCATTTCTTTGGGTAAGGTGTAAAAAGACGCCTCTAACAGTTTTGGGAGAAAATGTTACAGCTTCATGAATCATTTCACTGATCCCCACCTACTACAATTGATTTTGGGGTCCTTTTTTCTGTATCTTCCCATCTGTTAAAAAAAATGAACCCCTCCTGTCATAGCATCTGCTCTCAGGAATGAAAGGGAAAACCTTGCTCTTTCTGATCATACAAAAAATATATTGTAATTTTCACTTAGGAGGTGACTAATGCGGCGGTCACAACTCGTCGTAGGCTACGGGGCACGTGCCATCGACGTAGCCTGCGTTGCATGTACAATGCACGCACAGGTCCTAATTCAACTTCTGCGATTCCTGCAATTCTATAGTAAGGGTATTGTAAAAACTTTCTGCACGTCGTACATGCATTGTACCTGCGAGGTACCTCCGCTGCACGAATTTTCTACGAAATCCATCGTAGGGAGTTGCACGTCGAAGGTACGGCGAGTTGTGACCGCCGCATAAATAAAAATTGCCAGGGCCGTACTCGTAAAACCAATAAGTCTACTACGCAATTTAACCCTTTGTATACTGAGAACTTTTTATAAAGCCGAATGAATCGTGGTTGTTAAAGGACTCATCCGGGCTGGAGTTTGCATTACTAGAAAAATAAAGTAAAATCGAAAAAGCACAACACTGAAAATTTCATCAAAATCGGATAAAAAATAGCAAAGTTATGAATTTTCTTAGGTTTTGAATTTTTTAGGAAACAGTTCTTCAAATTGGCAGACTGATGATGTCTCAGGCCCCCTACTTTCTTTGTATTTTATTGTATGAAATACCAATCATCAAGATTTTCTGCCCCAAGGACACAAAAACACGGATTAATCCTTGTGGAATGTTCAAGGTCACAAGTACTTTTTGAATTTTTCTGTGTACGCAATATATATGAAAAAATGAGATAAATAGGATTTCATATAATAAAATACACAAGAAGTAGGGGGACTGTGACATCATCAATTTGCTCATTTGAATATTCAAATATTCAAATGAGTCAATGAGACAATTGCCAAGAACTGTTTTACAAAAAAAAAATCAAGACCTAAAAAAATGCATAACTTTTTTTTTTTTCATCCGATTTTGATTAAATTTTCTGTGTTGTGCTTGATGAATTTTGCTTAATTTTACAAAACTTTTTCATTTCAGCCCGGACTCCTCCTTTAAGCATGCTTGCAAGAAATGCTTTTCATTTAAAGGTGAAACAAAGACAGCTTTGGATAGATCAATGTCAGATAATTTGAATTACATAAGGTCTTTATATGTTTATGCAATCATGAGTGAAATAAACGGTCGACAAGAGGGATGTTCTATATTTCTTCAGCCCTACCCCTTTGAACCCTACCCCTTTGGCTTTAACATGATGACATTCTTAATGGCCGAAGGCCGAAAATTTGTTAACGCTTAACCCTAACCCTACCCCCCCCCCCCCCCCCCCCCCCCTCTTTGTCCCTTCCCTTGCTTATCGCTCGGTCAGCGTGACATAAAAAAAAACAATTGATGTACCTTTTTGCTATTAAACCCGTTGTGACGGGGTAAAAAAATGGGTGTACCAAAATCTGAAATTCCCATTTTGCCCCCCCCCCCCCTCATGCAATCATGGATCCACCACTGTCACGACTGTAATCTTTATGAATATGGCCCCAACGGTGTACAGTGAGTGGAAAGTAGATTCACCCAGGCAGTAAGAGGTACAGCGGAACTCAACCTCACTCGAATTTCCCAATCAATTTTGAGTGAAAAACATTCCATTTTAAATGTGGAGTGTCAAATTCGCACGTCAGGATTTGGTAACCACAGAGCACTCACAGCGACGATCCTTTATTTGACCAATCATACGTTGCTACGTCACACCACGATATCAAACTACGCATGTTCCGTTTTGAAACAGTTGTGGGTTGTCTTGTGATGTTATTAAACAGTTACGAGTCGCAACCACCACCGATCACACGTGCTCTGCTTTGTCTGTTTCCTGGCACTTCGTAAATTGAATATATTTCACGGATGCATTATATATCATTTTTCGGGGCCATTTATTTTTCAAATCAAGATAAAAGGTTTGAACACCGATCGTCTCTTCTCCATAATAATTATTGATAAACAATGATGCCAATGGAGTCTCCGCAGAATGACTGTGATCGTCATATGGTGATAATGCTCTATGCTATCAATTTTACCTCAATCAAACTTATTAATCTATCAAAGTGAACAGAGCAAAAATGTGGAAGGTTTTATTAACATGGCGTCGAGTGATTTGAATCATCACCAACATCATCATCATCTAAAATTTGTCTGTTTTTGAGTGAGTGAAGAGGCATGAACGTAAGGCATAAAGTACGTTGACAATCGATCTCAAATTCTGGAGGTAAAACTTCGGTAATGACCTGTCTCGCGCTTGCTCCGGAAGATTTTGGGCAGCTATTACAAAAATAAGCAACTACTACAATCAGAAACAGAAGTTCCCTGAACGCTTGGTTGTCCCATATCGATCCATGTTTTAAAATGTTGCACGAATCATTCCAACTGGGACAATGACATATTTTGTGAGGCAAAGAGCAGGAAATTAAGCGTAATTTATACGAGGTTGGATAACTGTCATCAACTAGTTCTTAAATTTCAGATCGAACTCATTTATCACTCTACTGGTTGGCGTTTTATAACAAGTGATTAAAAGGAAATCAGATTGGTTGGTATTTTTTCTCTTCTTCATTTGGAAAAATTATTGTGACATGATTGTGATGGAGGACTTACAAAGATCCATGTTAAAGGTGAGTTTCTTTTCTATATAACTTAGACTAGGCTATTGATAGATATGGATACGATACATGGGCGGATCCAGGATTCGAAATTGGTGGGAGGGGGGGGGGGAGGAGGCGCCGACAAAGATGTTCTAATTACATTTGGGGGAGGAGCACGTTCCATACGCCCCCACCTAGACCCGCCACTGTGAAATTATTGATGAATATTTTGTGTTTAAAATAAGGTAAAGCTCAAATAAGGGAAGTAGGTATTTCCTTTTTTAAGGGGAAGGTGAGCACCTTAACAATTCCCAATAATTTTTAAAGAAAAAAAAACCTTGTTAGCTGGCTATGTACATTATCGAGACCGTTTTTTTAGTTAAACTTACCCTATGGATAACAAAAGAATGAATTTATTCAGGTTCTTTGGCTGAAATAGATTTCTCTATGGCATAATTATGTTTTAACAAGGTCTAAAAACAAAAAAAGACATAAGTAACAGGGGCCGCGGAGCCGGGGGCTGAAGCCCCCCCCCCCCCCATTTTTTCAGCAACCGTGTACAAAAACGCAAAAATGGCCATACATTTGTGTTTTTATCCTGCTCAGCCCACTTTCGGCTCAGCCCCCTCACTTTCAAAAACGCTCCGCGGCCCCTGAGTAATTCATGAAGCAATAAAATACATGAGAAATATAACTAGATATATGTGATTTCGGGCAAAAAGTACGATTGCATGCATACATGAGCGTAATAAATAACATTGAAAAGAAATAGAAAGACATCATTTTAGAAAAACTACACATACAATTTTTATCTAAACTAAACCCCACATGATCCTAAACTAACGCGGGGGAGAGGGGGTTAGGGGCAAATGCCGGGGACATGAGTAATTAAACTTTCGTGTACAAAATACCCGTCCTTTTGGGGCCATAAATGACGTTTCGAGCCCATTGGGGCCGATAATACCCGATTTGTGACGATATTTGCGGACCCTGTATGGCCCAAGATCAAAGTTGATTCCAAACAAAGTAATTTTGACCCTTCTTTTTTATACTGAAAAAAATTAAGGTTTGAATGCAAATTGAAAATTGAGTGAATAAGTTCGTACGTTTAAAAATTATTTGGTTCATCGTAGAGGAAAATTTTTAAAGGTGCTTTTGTTTTCATGGTAAAAAATAAAGAACATCTCTGTATAGCGTGTTTCTGTTTCTGTTTCTGTTAAAGTAACTCCTGTAGCCAGGAACTCGGAAAGCAGCTTTCAAAGCTGATCCACACCAAACTGATATATAACCAATAACATAGGAACAATTTTACGTCTACGTTAATCAGTCATAGTGGCTGACCTTCTAGATGACAGAAATTACTCTTGGGCCTTTTTGAGTTAAAGTGGAGATAATGACCGAGCTGGGATTCGAACTCACAACCTTGCAATCATGAGTCCAATGCTCTAACCACTAGGCCACACGATCCGTTAACTGCGTGTAAGTGGAACCTTGTAATATCGATTTTATTGTACATTCACTTTGTGACAGAGGCGGATCCAAGAATTAAAGAGGGGGAGCAGCCCAAAAGTTTGAAAACGTGTACTGTAAAGTCAATAAGTGATTTTCAAAAATTAGGGGGCGCCCGCTTGTTGCACGGCTGGATCGGTCACTGTGTTACAAACTTGATCTTCACACGCCAGACACGAAATACGACATCGCTCATGATAGAGACCTTAATGACCTGTCACTTTTTTAATTTCCTGATTACAGTCGACGATAGAGTTGTTATGGTGATAAATGGACGTTATTACATCAATCGAACGATTAATCGCATTAGCAATTCATATGCAATTTGAGTCCTTGACAAAGGCCGGAACCGTTGCAGAATTGAAAAGGAGAAGAAGAAGGAGAGAAAAAAAAAAGATCTTTCAGTCTTTAGTAATTTTTTTTTTTTATCATTCATCTTCCAAGCTCTCCTTTTCCATTATATTGTACACCCTTCCCTCTCTTGCTCTCTCTTTCGTTTTGTTTTTGTTTTCTCTTTCTCGCATTTTAAAAATTGATTACCAATCGTTATAAAAAAAAGCATCCGTATAAAGACTAGATTTACATTAAATGGAATGTTAAATAGTGCTAGCCACCTTAAATAACTAGAAAGTAGCATGAACCCATATAGACCACAGATCATGATGATTTATTGAAAGGAAATCTAAATATATTCGGCTAATGGTGAGTTCATACGGATCAATTATTCATACTAGTACAATTGGATATCCATCATGATACGTACGGGTTATGATGAATGCTAATGGATTTTCAGATATACAGCATTCTTTAAATTCGGGGATTTATTTTTGTTGTTTTTGTTGTTTTGTTCTTCAAAATACTTATTTTTAGCAAAAACAGACGAAATCTGTGTTGAAACAAGTTCAATGATTCTGTTGAGTAGTCAGAGTTTATACTAGAATATTCATTTGTTATATAAAATTTCTCTCTAAAATATTCGTACACTTCAATTAATTGTTGTTGCAGTCTTACATTGCATGTTTTGCTCACTGTTTATACGTTATGTTTTTTACTCTGTAAATATTTCTCAATTCAGTCACCGGCTGCGATGAAAGTATAATAAAAACCCTCAATTCAAAAATCATATGGCATCATATTCATCATTATTATCATCATCATTTATATAAAAAAATTATTTATGAAAATATTTGGAATAATCTTTTTCGCAGTCATTTTTCATCGTGCTGCTCTTCTGTGGAGGTAAGTAAACAGGTTTTGATATATGTTTTCCCGGTCAAGTTTAAACTATCTCCGATCAATTTGACATTTCTTTCGAGCGCTTTCGTCCGAAATGTGATTGCGATTACAAATATGCAATCAAATTCGTTAATGAGTATCCAAAATTAAAAAGCGTTCAATCCAATTACAAATTGCGCCGATGAATTTGCTGTTGCGAGCAGTCGCATTCGTCAATGTTCGCTCAAATTCGTCCATTCCTAAATTTCTCGTCTTCTGGTGAATTCAAATTCGTTTTTGGGCATGCATATTCTAAATAACTGTATTCAAATAAGGAATCTCAGGTTCGGGTTGGAAAAACAAGATTTAGGAGGGGGCCGCGAAGTGTTTTTGTCAGAGTAGGGGAGACCGGGGATGGACGTTACAAAATTCACGTTTTGGGCCAGATAATTCTAATGAAAGTACTCACACACTCCATTTTGGGTATGTAGCCTATCATGTTGGCTAAAATCTGAGGCACATAAAACTTGAAAACATGTAAACACTAATTAACTACAGCTTAATTAATGAAGACATTTTTTTTTCGTAACAACCAATTGTTACTAAATGTTAACATACGGGTTAATTTGTTACAATGTGTGAATCTCTTATACCATACTTTTGTTTCAACTTTTTCTTGGTATCATCAACAGTAGATCAAGTATAGACCTCCAGAATAGACTAAAGTAATAACAGAAATATCAAAATATTAACACCTGAAAATTGAAACAAAATTACTTTACATGTGTAATGTAATTGGGGTAGGTTGTTACATCGACATGTTACAACAACCTACCCCATAGATGAGTTTACACATAAAATAAACTGTAGCACAGTTATAGGCGTTACATGATGAGGTTCTCGATGGCCTAATGCCGCAAAAAATAACGAATTTCCCCTTTTTGTTACTAAAAGTACCCCCTTTTTTTTTTAGCTGCAGAGGACACTTTTAATATATACTATATTAAAAACAAAAAAAAAACTTTTAGACTTCTTGAAAGTCCCACGGACAATTTCTTTGCAAAAAGAAGTACTCTTGGTACTAAAACGACCCCCCCCCCTTTTTTTTCGCATAAAAAGGGAATACCAAGTAATACGCATGAGGCCAACCACCCTGCTGCCGGAGGCAACTATTGTAAAAGAATTTTTTTCAGAAGCGCATAGGCCTGTTTACATCCCTCTAAACGTAATTTTTAATGCCCTTTCTAGCACTTACATTTTAAAAAATCATTTAAAACAAGTTAATATATTTGCAATAGGTATTTAACATTAACAGTAGGGCAATTATTTTACACTTTGCTTTAAGTGTGTAATAAACTTTAGTGTTGCTTGAAATTTAAATTTTGCTTAAAATTCAAAATGTACACTTTTCTTTTGAAAGGGGGCACAATTAATTAATGCACAATTAACTCCAATCATTAGCTCCAAATTGAAGTTGTGGATAGATAAATTCTGGTATAGGAGCGCCCGCATAAGAACGAAGAGGCTATTAAAAACAAAAAAACAAACAAACAAACAAAACAAAGAAACAAACAAAGCCACAAAGATACTGAACAGCATACCAATAAATTAAAATACAACTTTTATACCCAGCCCCTCCCTATCCCATAACTTTTGTTCATTATGCCAATGAGCCAAGGACCACCCCTTTTCAGAAAAAGTGCTCCCTTTCCATTGTACTCCCCCCCCCCCCGCTCTCAAAATCGTTCCGCAGCCTCTATTAATACAAATTATTGTTTATAAATTCATTTTCTGTTTACCATGGGCGCCACCCCCTTGCTTCGTGTGTTCACACGGATAAAACGGTTTTTTAAATTGCATGCTTAAAAACGAATTTGACTGCTGGAAGCTCACCTCCATTCCCTTTTTACAACCGTGATTTTTTTTAATTGATAGCATAAATTTGATTTCATGCACATTGACGAAATCACTGCACATAAACACTTTTGATCGCACATAAACGAATATGAAAGGTCATTAACGATTATGAAAGAACATAAACGAAATCGATTGCTCTAGACGGTAACTTAAATTACGATAGCCCCGATCCCATAGGTATCGTTTAAATTGGCTGAACACGAATTTGACTGTAGCTAGTTTAAAATCGACCGGGAAAATCTTTATTATTTTGAAAATATCAGCACAGATATCGTATTTTTTCATCGCGCATAATTGATTTTTCAATCACAATACACACACAAACACATAAATAAATATGATTTTGTAATCTATATTCTTTGTTTTTATTATGAAATGCCTTTCCTCATGATGTAATGAAAATGGGTCATTTTCTTTAAAGAATGAATGGTGTTTATTTACCATTCTTTATTCAGTGCGATTCCTAATAAAGTAATGAAAAGGGGTCACTTTGTTAATTTTCAAAACCCAGCATATTCATGAAAGCCATGGAGAATACAAAAGTTGTCAAAAATAACCTAAATCATTGTGGGATAAAGCATGAACTTAATGAATTGTGTATTACTTATGTATATGTATACCCTATAGTCCTAAATATATTAACACTTCACCATTTCCTTGATGTGAAAAAGAAATAGAAAATACATGTCAAAACATGCATTCAAGTAATAATTATATTTTCTGTCTCCATCCAAAAGGCACGTGGGCCACCCCTCCAACACAGGTAGATATATTTTGTTAATTACTTAAAGTTAGATGAGTTAAATGTAACAATACCAACGTTAATCATTAGGCATCCATAACGATACTCAATAAATTATTACAGGCACAATAATTGTCATGGCTCGGTATATACTAATTATAACTATTAACAGTTATTTAAAATAGATGGTTCACTTTTTTTTTCTCATTTTGAATTTATGCTGTTCATATGAAATCATTATTTTACCAAAACATATTAATGATGATGTTTGTATTTAATTTAATTAACGAATATGAATATGAAACTAATACAATTATTCGAGGATCTTTTATGCGTTATGGTTCTTTTTTTTTTTATTAGCACTCATAACTATATTACTATTATCATTTATTAAACATTATCTAACCTATATGCGAAATGATAGCTAGCATGTGCCTTTTGTGTTGATACTTACTTTTATATTGCCAAGATAATTGTTGTGTGTAAATAATATAAGATAACCCATTTACAACCTTATCTGCAACCATCATCCCCTATCCGCCGCCAAAAAGGTCTACCACTTTGTCTCTCTCCCTCCCTCACCCATACCCTCTCTCTCTCTCTCTCTCACACACACACGCACACACAATCCCACCTTCATACACACATACAGACACAAATACACACACACACACACACACACACACACATTATAGGTTCATTCCCCAACCCTCTTCTTGCTCGCATTCCTTTCGGCATATTTTACATTGCTATGTTCAGTTTGCATTCGTAAAATAATGATAGCATTAATAGTAATAACAGTAATAATACGAACAATCTTTTTTGTTTTCTTTTGTTCATCAAGGCACCAGGTAAGACTCATTGTTTTCTCATATCGTATTATTTCTTTTTATTTTGTAATGGTAAAATCGGGATTGTACTAAGCTTTTCTCTGTTTATTTCTTCATAAATGGAGTATGAATCAACTGCGGAACATACCAAATGAATTGCAAATAAGAGCAATTTATTTAATTTATATTGTATTATCATGACACGTTTTTAATATATAAATTAGGCCTATTAGCATGTATGCAATTTGGATTGAAACAATGTGTATGGGTTTTATGTTTTGGTTTTGTCTGAAAATTAAAACAAATATTGATTTTCATGACTTATCAACAAAAATATTCATGATGACACTGCACGTTTTGGTTATGGGCTATTCCACGGTTAGGAGGACATTATTTTGTTGTTTTCTTCATTTTGCATCATCTAAAATTCAGGTTGTATTTTGGGCTTTAAATTTTTCTGAAATTATGTTTACATTGGGGGATAAAATTATCCATCAGTAGCAAGTCACATGGGTTAAAATAATCCCTCAGTGACATGTCAGATGGGTTGAAATAATCTCTCAGTAGCAAGTCGCATTGGTTAAAATAATCTCTCAGTAGCAAGTCACATGGGTTTAAATAATTTCTCGGTAGCATGTCAGATGGGTTAAAATTATCCCTCAGTAGCATATCACATGAGTTAAAATAATCCCTCCTCAGTAGCATGCCAGATGGGTTAAAATAATCTCTCGGTAGCAAGTCACGTGGGTTAAAATAATCCTTCAGTAGCATGTCAGATAGGTTAAAATAATCTATCGGTAGCATGTCACATGAGTTAAAATAATCCCTCAGAAGCATGCCAGATGGGTTAAAATAATTTCTCGGTATCAAGTCACATGGGTTAAAATAATCCTTCAGTAGCATGTCAGATAGGTTAAAATCATCTGTCGGTAGCAAGTCACACGAATTGAAATAATCCCTCAGTAGAACATGGGTTATAAATAGCAAGTCACATGAGTTAAACTAATCCCTCAGTAGCAAGTCACATGGGTTAAAATAATCCTTCAGTAGTATGTCACATGGGTTAAAATAATCTGTCGGTAGCAAGTCACACGAGCTAAAATAATCTCTCAGTAGCATCTCTCAGCTGTAGTGGCCTATCCGAGATTATACATTATAGTTTAATACCTTTTCGACATTTAGGATACCAAAGTGTTATGTTTGATATGTTTTAATCACAACTCCAGTCCACTGCGTTCAAACCTTTACCAATTATTTTTATTTTCCTTCTTAATATTGTTATAACAATTCTAAAGTTTTATTTCTTGTGATGTTTTGATAATTATAGAAGTCTATGATCTTTGTAAAGATCAAAAGAACATTCATGATAAGATATCATGTGATTCCGATGAAAAAATGAAGATAATATGGGGGTACTGCACATATACCAGTGACTGTGACGGAACCTATACGGACGTCTGCCGAGAGGATCGAACATCTGAATATGCCGGCGATTGTGATGGACAAGATGACTGCAAGGTTCGCTGTGGTAGTGAACACGGATGGCCAACTCGCCCGGATGGATGTGACTGGTGGCCGAACATAAATAGATGGATTAATGTTGGTTATCTTTGTAAGTGTATATCTATCATCAAAAATTAAAGCATAACTACAATGCATCCCATGCAGAAAAAAGTAAACCCCACTTTGAGAGTCTCATTTCAAAATAATAAAGCTTATGTGACCTTGAAATTCATTTCATGATAAAGAGAAACTCATTTTAAACTCAACGATACGAAATTATACATGTGTTGTGACGGATATCTAGGCAAGTTTCGGCCAAAGCAACCCTTGCATTTCAATAGTCCAAGTAATCCTTTGTCCATAATAAATCGACTCAGGAAGGCTAACCTCAAACAAAAAAGTGGCGGATCCAATATTCCATAAGAGGGGGGCAAATAGGATATTCCTGCACCCCAATTTTGTTTTCCCCGACACTTCGGACGAGCTGCCGTACGATAGGCCGGGGGGGGGGGGTCAGTTTGTAAATAATTTCTTTCCCGGCATATCGGCGATCTAGTGAAGGTCTGTTTTTTTCCTGTTTTTTTTTCTTCTTTTTTTGATGGGGAGGGTGGGGGGGCAGCGCCCGCTTGGCCCCCTGGATTTGCGCCTCTAAACAATTCATGTTTAGAGAGCCAGGGCTGCTTCTGAGTAAACTTGGTACAAGTTGTTTTTGACCAAAGTTTTTAAAAACTCGAGTACTCGGTCATCCATGACAATATACCGAGTGAGTAAAAAAAAAAATTACACCTAGAAAAATGTCAATAATAAGAAAACCAATTATTAAACCCTAAATTATTTTACATGTTCTGAAAGAGTAACTCCTCCCGCATCTTATGATACCATTTTTGTGTGGTATGTCTTTACGCTTGGATGAACACGACGCATTGTTTGCGAACATGCAAATTTCGAATTGTGCCAGGTTGGGGATGAAATTGAAACAATAAAAGCTGACAAAAAAGCAACTCCATCATGAATAAAATAGCATAACTTTTTAATGAAAATGTATTCCGCTTAATAACTTGGCAGGGGTGTTGTTGAACATATTGGCCCGAATTCACAAACGTGGTTTAGTTATTCCATGGTCTAAATCAGGTGGTTTGTGAATACAAAAATTTAGACCATGGTCTAAATCCGTGGTTTAAACAATTGATTTAGACCATGGACTAACTAAACCACGTTTGTGAATTCGGGCCATTGAATACATTATGTATGAAAATTAGATTGACTCGTCAAGTAATACACAAATGAGTACACATCAAAGAGTAAACTGCCACTGAAAGACCTAAAAAGGCCTCCTAATACTTTTGAAAAGAGATTATTTTGTCTTTGACGTGTGCTCACTCATGCCTGACTCTACAGATTTATCTCATTTTCATACAAAATGTAGTCAATATGTTATACAACACCCCTGCTAAGTTATTAAGCGGAAAACATCTTCGTTAAAAAGTTATGCAATATTAATTAGGATAGAGTTGCTTTTTTATAGCCTTTGTTGTTTTGATTTTACTCCCACTTTTGCACAATTGGAAATTTACATGTTCGCAAACAATGAACCGTATTCATCCAAGCGTGAAGAATATTACACACAAAAAACTCCTCCCGCACCAAAAGATGCGGGAGGAGTTACTCTTTCATAATATGTATAAGAATTTGGGGTTTATAAATTGGTTTTCTTTTTATTGACATTTTTCTAGGTGTAAAGTTTTTTCTGACTCACTCGGTATAATTCCGGTTTCTCTGGATAGCATTTGAGTCACTTTTTGTCATGATAATTAATAACACATAAGTTACACAATTCTAAATCGAGGCTCTCAAAGTTGGGTAATATTTACTGTATAAGAGTATATGTATAAGATTAGCCATCAAGAGCAAGATTTAAAACATTTTGAAGCCTTAAAAATGCAGCTTCGTCGTTTATTTTCATCGTGGAGGAAGGGGGGTACAGGAGTACAAATGTTGATAACAGATTTCTTATTCGTTCGGTTTTCATTCTTCTTTTTTTTTTTCCCCCTTTTTTTTTTTTTTTTTTTTTTTTTTTTTTTTTTTTTTTTTTTTTTGTGTTTTTTTTTTGTCCGCTGGCGATTTTCAGCAAATGCCCATTGACTGGTTTCTGTCGTCCAAAAGTGAAAGGAGTTTATGTGTGTGTTTTTGTTTTTATTGCTCGCAATTGATTCAAGCTATAAAGAAGGTGATCGTTATAATAAAATAATGTAAGAAAAAGACATAAGAGGCTACAGGTGCATATAATATACTGCCTTTGAGTCATTACAAGGGGGGGGGCTGCTTTGCTTTCGAAAATTTCACACTTTAGAAAGGTCAAATTTCTCACATTTCGATAGTTACGGGCCTGATCGTACAGCCAAATTAAACCTGTGTCAAATTGCCTTTTACCAAGTTTTGGTAGAAGCGGAAGCATATGTTTCAATTGACAAAGTACCCTTTTATAACGTTCAGGAATAGTCAGTTAGCTAAGACACTTTTGATCAAACGAACGAGGTACCAGTGTCCGAGTATTGGAAAAGATGAGAAAGAACCCCACATTTACCAAACTAAACGTCTGCCGGTGCATCTCTGTTGCATTTGGTCCCTACAAGCGGAGTCGTCCAAAAAGAGTACCCCATTTACAATAAGTTATATTTTGAATGAAAAAAAGCAGATCTCCTTTTTTAAACACACTAGATGTGTTGTCAAAATAAAAAGTATTAAGTTGTTTTAAAGCTTGTGCTATTTTGAAATTACACTGGAATTAAAAGCAGTCAAAGTTTTGATGAAGAATTTTTTTTTAGGTAAATATTTTTTTCTTCTTTTGTTCAATAATTTTAGATGTATAATTCAATATTACATTGATATTTGTAATTTTCCTAAAAACTACGCACGGAAAAGCACGGAAAATGTGGCACATGACAAACAAATTTTCGGTACTTGGTTTGTTTGCTATATAACAGCCATCACATGTTATCGGCCTTCCTTAATATCCGTGCAGGTATGGGGTTCTTTTACGTCACGGGACAAAGTGTTGATTTTTGTCTATGTTGCATTCCTGACTCTAGGGTATCATAATTTTTCATCGTAATACGATATTACTCTCTTCTTTTTACAACATCATGCACATGCATGTAGGTAGTTTTTATTTAGAAAAATATTTTTATAAAAAAAAAAATTTTCTCCAATTTCAGACTGTTTTCAAAATAGCACAAGCGTTAAAACAATTTAATACTCTTTATTTTGACAACAAATCTAGTGTGTTTAGAAAATGAGATCTGCTATTTTCTTTCAAAATAATTTATTGCAAAAGGGGCACTCTTTTGGGACGCCCCCGCTTGTAGGGACCATATGCGGCAGAGATGCATCGGCGGACGTTTGGCTGCTGGGTACCTCGTTCGTTTGATCAAAAGTCGCCTAGCTATCTGACTATAAAGCTAATCTTGATGGAAGATCATGAATTAAGTATTGCGTCATCAAATACAATACTATAAAAAAAATGAAAAAAAAAAAAAAAATCTACCTGTAGTCTTGGAGACACGTCCACACCAGAAGGGCGCTCATAAATTATATTTTCGCGCCATTCGGCCAAGCCATACACTCTACGTGTCTGCCTTGGCCTGTCACTCTTGTGCTGTGTATTCGAACCAAATTGGAAATTATTATTAAGCAATAAACAGTATACATCTCGTGAAAAATTATTAGACCAAGCTTTTTTCATAAGGCTTTCAGTCTGTGTGTTTCTCGCTTTGTGTGGCAAGAAAACATTATAAACACACACTAAGCCTACTAATATAATCTTCAGCAATTACACCATTGACATGTAAGTATTACAAATGTAAATGGTGCTCTTACCCCAAAACAGGATAGAACTTGGTATACTAATTTTTGCCCGAGCTGTATATACACAACAAAAAAAGTATGTCCCCCCCCCCCTAATCAAAATGAGGTAACTTTTGAACCGGCTTGTTTTGAGCACAATAATTTGTAGGAAAGTTTTTTTACACTCATTGAGTACCTTCTTTGAAAACATGACATCGATCCTTTGAGACATGCATGAGTGTTCAACGTTTAAAGCCAAAATGGACATTTTCAAAAGGGTCATTTATGGGTCTGTAAAAATAAAAATTTTGTAACATTTTCTTTTTACCGTGTGTTTAATTATTTTGGTGGTTTTACCATCCAAAATTTGACCATCCAACACTTGATACATTTTACTATTTTTCATGGATGAGTGGGCACAATTTTAAGAATTATGTTCAGGCCTCCAAAAATGGTAAAATCCAACAATTTTATTTAAAGAATTGACATCAGATATTATCATCAACGTTATCGAACACATTGTGTGAGAACATGAGCACTATTCGTCGTGTCATGGACGAATGAGCACACTTTAAAGGTGGCTTTTGTGACTTTTTGCAATGACAAGTTTGCCTTTAACTGTGTTTATTCATGCATTACGCAACGGTTTTATCTCACTTTCGCACATTAGTTAGTCGATGAGTGCATTAACATAACCGTCGAACGATATTTCTCCAATAAAAAGTTCCAGCATGTTGATTTCGGGTTTGTGTTTGCCTATAGATTGTACACAATGTCAATGGAGAGGAAATTAAAATTTGAACAAAATTGAAACTCGGCTTAATTTCATTGATGATTTTAATTATACTAAGAGTTTTTTTTTTTACCACACTTGGCACACAGCTTCAGGGTTGTACTAACTAACAGGAACAAACTCTAAATTGAGAATCTGATAAGTCACGGAGTGGGGCCAAAGCTCTGATATTTCTTTCTTTCTTTTTTTTTTGCATATTTTTGTAATAACTTCTGTTATCTGAAATATAAAACTCTGTAATTTTCGTGAAACTCAAATCAAATGAACTATCCAATAAGGTCTGTGACAATTATCCAAATTACGCAATTGAATTTTAGTCCACAAACGAAAAAAAAAAAAAAAAACCCGGCTTTTCCCGTATCACGTGTTCATTGGAGCGTGAACTTTTAATAAAATGCCATAGTATCATTTGAAAAAAAAATATTTGACATACATATAATAATGATAATAATAATAATAATAATAATAATAATAATAATAATAATAATAATAATAATAATAATGATAATAATAATAATTATGTGATTTGTATAGCTCAAGGCGCATCACAAATATAACAGTTAACAAAAAAAAATGTTGATACAATGATTTTATTACACAAAATGGAACAATACTTAGCTAAAAAATTTGAAAACATTCTTTTTTGTTTTTATTAAGTGTTCATTCAACCGTGAATTGATGGATATTGTTTAGATTACTCTTCCAGATTGCATATTCCGTAATAATAAATAATTTTTAAAAGCAAAAATGTGTTTTTTAAAAAAATGCAGTTTTTACAAATTTTAACTCATGTTCATCCAACCGTGAAATTTAATGCAAAAGTCGTTTGATGTGTTAGAAATTAATTGCAACAACCGTTCTAAACATATCTTTTGTTATAAAGTTTTAATTTGTTCCAATATTATTGAATTAAAGTTATGAAACTAACCTTGTTACTTTCGAAAATTTACCTTTTTTTCATTTTGACTGTGCTCATTGAAGCATGACTTAAAGAATTTCAGTAAACTTCACTAAAATAGAAGCTGATAAAATTACCTACAAGCACATGTAATAAATTCGTAAAAGTTCTCTTGGTTCAAAAGTTACATCATTTTGGTTAGCGGGGGGGGGTGCTTACTTTTTTGTTGTTTTTTAGATAGAGTGAGCTCCGTGTAGTCAGCGCTTTATAAAATGACCCATTTTTTTATGGTTATTATAATAATCCAATTACACGTTTTCCCTATAAATTATCAAGGCATAGGCGATGATCCGTCAACCATTCCAAGCGTTACCACCATGGCATCAACGCTGGTAAGTAAACAATGATCGCAAAGATGGTGCCATTAATCTTTTTTTTTTAACATCGAACCAGGCTATTATTATCATATTTGTAGTTTAAAAGAAAAACTTACAAAGATAATTGCTCATTAAAAAAAAGGACACGACACAAATCTATTTAATTAGTTATGAATTGTTATCATGTCCTTGCATGTACTTGTGTCGTACTATCAAACGGTAAAAATATATTTCATATTTAGATGACTTTGTGAGTTAACGACCTTTTAATGCTGTCGCTGTCTATTTTAGGCCCAAATGACATTAGATGCCAATTGAAAGCTCTAGGCCCCCTAACGTAAATTATTGAATACTACATTAAGGTTTTGTCTTTGAACAAAAATGCAATTCAAGGTTTTATGCGTTTACTATAGTATCCATGTAAATATAACATAATAATATATCACAAAATATGTAAAACAGCAATAATTTTTGTACAATGAAACCATGAACGTTAACACTGGGGTCTCATTTAGAAAGGAAATTGTTCAAATAGACAAATAAGATATTATGCATTTGCAAAGAATAATTCAAAAATTCAACGATAATTGAACTCTGTTTAAAAAAGATGTTTTACATTTCGAAACGAACCTTTATTACCGTTAATCCATATTCTTTATAAACTGATACCAGTGATATTACATTTACTTTAATTTGATAACATATTCATAATACAATCCTTTAGAAGTATTTTTCCTTCACCTTCAAAAAGAAAGATTTTGATAATCAATTTTGTCTTTAACTTTGTCTTTTCACTCTCCAACAACTACCACAACTACTCAAATACCAACTAAGGAGGTCACTACACAACCTGGTAAGAAAATGAATACTTCACTTTGCAATTCTGTTGTTGTTGTTCCTATAAAGCATTATGTTACACGTATTTATTTGATTCAGTTTCAGATTTGGTCATGTTTTAAAGCAAATAAGATACAATTATTAAAATCAAAATATTATTCTCAACCTCTTTATCGTCTAAGTCAGAGTAAAAATAAAGCGGAGCCCATTTTTCACACACACACACAAACCGATTGGCGGACATCCTGAAAGACAGAAATATAAGTAAGCCATTTGTTTCGGAAAATGTATCAAGCTGCCATTTTAAAAACGGGCCTTCTCTTTATTTCCCAGCGATGACAGGGTACACAACATGTTTCATCTTCTCATTTGGATGGATTCGAAGGGTTTTCTCAAACATTTTTCTTTGTATCACTCATTGTTTCACACTTCTGTCGTACCATTGGATACAATTTCTCCATTAGCAACAACACCTACTGTTGAGCTGCCTACCACACAACCACCTGCAACACCATTGCCAACAACAACACCACAACAATCAACGCAACAACTCACGACATCAGTAACGTCATCAGTTACTAACGGTTCACAAACTACCGAGCTGCGTACAACTCCTGCGCAGCTGCCTCTGGAAGAGGTTCTCACAGCTTGTTTTGGTGAGATTTTTTTTTTTTTCTTTCAAAGAAAAGCAAAGTAATACAATCTGTATCAAATAAAATGGTACAGCTGGGAAACATTATTGTATTAAGATTAGTCACAACCTGGTAATGGTTGATATTTCTATAAAGCAGAAAAGAATAAGCTACTTCCGATTTTTCATCATCTCATTCGGTGCTGTAGTTCTCAAGATATGATTAGTTTTCTACAATCGATAAAACAAATCATTTTGCGCACGCCATGCCATTTCTTTATGTAGGTTCCGGACATAAAAAAGCTGTCAAAATGAATGTAAAAGAGCAATAGATTTGTGTAGAGTTAATCATCATGCCTCCACACGAAAATTAGCATTACTTTTATTTTGCAAAAGCCAATTTCTTTATATAAAGTGCATCAGCAAGAAAATTCATGTGGATTTAATCTGGTACCACATACCCACATCATTTGAGAAGATGTCATAACTAAATTATTCCCCCCCCCCCAACTGTACCATTTTTTTAAATACAGTCTGTAAATTTGATTTACAGTCTGTGTCAAAAAATGATACAGTCGGGGGAAAAATAATTTAGGTGTGAAATATTTTAAAATAATGTGTGTATGTGCTACCAAATTAAAGTAAAATGATTTTCCGTGCTGATGCACTATGTTCTGTATAATTTATTTCGTACAAAAAAAATAAGTTATGCTAAATTTTGTGCGACGAGGAACAAATCGAAATTACGCTCTTCTATTGTTCTTGAGCGCTGAATTCATGGCCATTATGCAAAACCTATATATAAAAGGCATGGGACGTCGTGCGAAAAATTGACAAAAAATTCTTGATTGTAGAAAAAAACGGGTCATATCTCAAATATTACATCACCACATGTGATGAAAAAATTGTCAAAGAAAGTCTGACTTTCCTGCTTTATATGAAAATATTATGATACCAGGTTGTGATTAATCTTCATACTATAAATAAATGTTTTCCACTTGTACCATTTTATTTGAGACGAGGTCCATGACCATGAACCCATTGGAGTTCAATGCAGGCTTTTACAAGAAATGAATAAAGTCATAATTTCCATTTCACATAATAATTACCAATATGGTAATTATTATGTGAAATAATGGTTTAAATGGATAGTGTACTCATTATTCTTAGCATTCACTGAAAACAAAAATTCTGAATAAAGGTGGGCCATTATACATGTAGTGTGCTTTGAAGGCACGGGACACCTGCTTTCTTATTTTAGTCAAAGATCTTTTAATAACTGTCAAAATTTATACAAAGCTTGTTGGCCATATACCATCAAATAATTTAAATTCAACTTCAAGGATTAACAAGTATTAAAACTAATTGAAAGATAATATACATTTTTTTGAAAATTTACACCCCGACATAGTTGCATCCATTGAATGAAAATAACAAAAAAAAAATTTATTCATTCATTCATTAATTCAATGGTTTATTTTTAAAAAAAGAAGAAAAAAAAAAAGCTGAACATGGCAGCCCGAAGGCTGAAATATGCCCAGTTAACAAAATCGTTTACAGAATACACAAGATACAAACATTCAAAGGTCAAAATAGAGTTAAAGCTAAAAATTAATTTAATCAGTACGTGATGCATCACCTTCCTTGCCTTCATCTCAAATTCATGTTTTCTATGTAACAAAGACCATAGAAAATTTTTTAATTTAATCGTTAATAATTCATTGGGACGTTCACCGCCGATACTTGTTTGATGCGTTACACACTACGCACCAGTACTAAGCAACAATACAATCCAAAATGCTCTCACGTATGAATGATATGATTAGGCAGATTACGAGATGACTTTGGAAATGGTAAATAAAAACTGGAATTAAGACTAATTGATTAAAATGAAAAATGAGGTGGTGCTAGAATGATTGTATTTGCACGAACAAATATTGCCTCTTAAAAGTGCATGAGGCAAACACACGCCTAATTTACCAAAAAAAGACTGACGTAAAAATTACAATATCCTCTTTCACTGGATACACACCTTAATCAAACTAAATAAGTATCAGAGTTTTGGGTATTTTGTCATTTTAAAATGATTTTATTCTTTTCAATTGTTAAATGTTTCTTGCTTTCTTTTTTTCTAAAAGCTTTTAAGATAACAACATGTGGATTAAATTTTATTTCCAGACAATTCTACGGAGGTTGAATCCAGTGCCAAGCCTTACCGACCTCTCGGGTTCTCGAGCCTGGAGAGACCGGGGAGTCGCGTCTAGCTGTGAGCTTCTACTCACCATTCCTACAGTCAAACAGGTAATAAGGTTTTACTAATATTGCGGCTTGACCCATTCAATTTATAATTAATAAATTTTCTCATAAAGTTACTCAGGAATACCGTACTTTTTCAATGGTCCTAAGCTGTCATCCATTGGAGGGGGGGGAGACCCTGTCGAAAAGAAAAAGAAAAAAAAAACAAAGTTAAAGTCACTGTGTCCACAATCAGGAAAAAACTGTGAAAGTGGGCCAAATCCACCCTGTTGATTCTGTGAACACAATGTTCGAGTCCTTCACAATGAGACGACTGTGTGGATTTGGATCATATTCAGAGTGTCGGTGTTAAAAACAGTTATGAATATAGTGTATAATTATTTCTCATTGTGTTAAAACTGTGGGACAATGTGATTTTCCCGGCAGGGAGGGCAAGGGCCACGTTTTTCAGCAATCGTGTACAAAAATGCGAAAATAGATTAGTGATGTTTATTCTGTTCCGCCCCCTAAACTTGCGGCTCAGCCCCTCCACTTTCGAAAACGCTCCGCTGCCCCTGACTTTGAATTAAATGTGGCAAAATCCCCTCCACTCTGAATCAAATCGAACCAGGAGTCTATGGATGCGGGCTTTCTTCTAGGAGTAATCAAATTTAATTGGTCGACATACAAGTTTACAACCATCACTATATATATATTTTTTTCCCTTGAGTTTTCATGTTACTCTCGTTCTTTAAAATATTAATGAAATACCGTATTTCCCGCTAAAATCTCCCATTAATTTTGGTCTTGCATCAATTTGCCCTTCGTTATTTATTTTTCAGTGAAGGTAGCAGTCGAGGCTTTTCAAGAGCCCAAACCTGATTGTGACACGAGCCCGTCAGCCCCATCAAACACCTCATCGACAACACCGTCTTCAAACGACCAAGCCTCGAAGTCGTCCGCGTTGTCCATAGATTCCGTGGTGAATGTCACTGTCTACTGCTACAACGGAGCTCTTCTTCAGCTTCGTGAAGGAGAATATGTGGACGTTATATTTCCCGCCAAAATCGTACGTAGCTATGATTCTATGCGCAGTTTTCATGGGGAAATTCTTAAGAAATTATATCGCCTGTAGAAAACTCAGATGCAATTATTTTCAGTTAAAATGGAGATTTAAAAAACATACTAACTTTCCACAGTGTCTATTAAAGATGACAAAGACAAGAAGACAAAAGCAACAACTGAAAAAATTACATTAAGTTACTACCTACAAAGAACATAATAACATATCTCGAAATTGATGTATAAAAAGGCGCTTTTAATGGACATCATAATCCTCTAATTCATAGATTATAAATATATTATTTAATACTCAAGAAATGTGTTGGGTTATCTATTTTAATCTGTTGGATCGGTATTATCATCCTCTTTTCTCAATCACCCTTCCTTTCTTTCTGCCCCCCCCCCCTATGTCCTTTTTCTCTTTCTCTCTCTCTCTCTCTCTCTCTCTCTTTCTCCGTCTTAATTCCTCCTCTCTATACTCTGTATATCTTTCCCTTATTCTCTCTCCAACATGTTTTATAGGACTTTGACAACGAGGTCCCAGTTTGTACGTCAATGAAGCAAGATGACTAGTAAGTTATTTATAGAGCGGTATTAAAGTGGTGGAGATTTCATTCTCAAAGGCGAAATCAGTAATTTTGTGAATGAGAATCCGGAGTAGAGTCTTTCAAACTTCAACAGTATAAAGTCTATTTATGGAATCTGACATGCAATTATTAAATAGCGTTGTAAATAAAACCGTAGTAAACATACTTGTGCTCCAAATTTCTATATTATTGGCAGGGGAATAAACAGTTTTGATGACAGTGCAAGTCAATATCTTACAATATCTTATTACAATATATCCTAATTTGTTTAAAGTGGCTGGGAATGGACAACAGAGGGCTGCAAGGCTGCTTACTCTAATTATACCCACGTGACCTGTCGATGTGACCACTTGTCTGCTATCGCACTTCAACGCGGCCCAAAGGTTGTTATTTTATGATTTATATATGATTATTTTAGTACAATTTATCAACTTATCGAATATTTTAATTTATGAACAAAGTGTGAAACTGACCAGAAATATTGTGAAAAGAAAATAGGATTCCATCAGGATTCGAACACAAGACCTCCTGATTACTAGACAGATGCTCTACCGTGAGCTATGGCAAGCCGTCATGTCGATTAACCCTTCTTAACCCCCTGGCTTTCAAAGCTCGATTGATCAGAAGCTATAGAATCTGGCATAGAACCCGAAGGGAAGAAATCAACTTGTAGACAATACATGTATTAATACAGGGGATCACAGTGCTAATTTAAAAACGATGTACGGATCGTTAGTGGTTTGATTACCTTTATCATGTTCTTGTTTTATCGTGACCATAATTATTGTTATGATTGATTTCTAAAAACTTGATCACATACCACTGCGAGATTCGAAAGGCAATTAAAAACAAAAAGAGTTTTACCTGATTTGCCATCAACGGCACCGGAGCTGAAGACTCACATCACCCAAAGTTTTGATATAATTTACATGAAGACCGCAGACCTATAAATAGACCTCCATAGACCCGTGTGTTAAAAACGAGTTTTGAGAAAATCATTAAAAATAAGTGTTTATAATGACATTCTTCAGACTCTGGGCTTTACTTGGTCATATATTTTTCTGAATCTTGTGAAAGTATGAAGGGAGGTTTTTCTGCTCTTTTTTCTGTTAAAGGGGCTGCAGTAAAACAATACACTAAATAGACCTAAATTGGCAACACTTTGGGAGTACCTTGAGCAACTAATAAAGTTCTGCCAAAATCCCACTGGGACCAAATTCTGATCTCTAAATGGACTCATCTGGACCATTGATGATCCCTTTCAATGTACAATTGAAAAAATCTGTTCAAATACATACCATTGATTTTATATGATTATTTTAACAACAATGACGTCATCTTTGGTACGGGTCGGTGGTGCAAATTTTTATAGACTAGATCTATTTATAGGTCTGCGACCTGTAAAAGAAATATTTAATACATACATCAACCCGCACGTAAATGGCGTCTATATTCGACCCGAATCGTACGCCAAAAATATTAACTACCAACCAACCAACCAACCCCGATTTAGTGTACAAATTAATTCATTCGAACATGTTCAACTGTTCAAGCCGTTCGGGCTCCGGAATGGTACGTGATCAGGGTTTGTTGGAAATGTATTTATGGATCATGAATGATTCACGTTTCGAGTAAAACCTCGTTTACACTGTGACTCGGGTCGCGGGTTTGACATGGCAATCGTGCTGGACACGGCAATTTTATGCCACGTAAACGGGATCCTGAGGATTCGTCACGAGAGCCGAGTCACAATGTAAACGCGGTTTTATATTTTATTCCTCCTCTGTCATTAAAACGTCGAAGACAAGGCTATAAACATTGAATACATGATTAATGAGTATCACTCTGGCAATTACCTGATTACTTCAAGGGTTGAATGTAAATAAGCTGATTAGTTTTTTTTTTAATACGTTGATGAATCGATTGAATCACTTTGTTGAGTGATTACTGAAATTATTATAATCCTAACTGTGTTAAATGGATCAATATAATGACTTACATTGAGAACGCAGCCCTAAAATGCACTTGATAATATTCCCACCTGAATACTGGATATCTTAACCAATTTAATCACTTGTATTAAAATATTCAAATTAAAATCGTTTAAGGTTTAATCGTAAACAAAATAGAAGGATAAGTGAAATTGATTATACAAAATATTTAAAAAAAAAAAAAAAAGATAGGGCATGAAAAGGGATTTGAGAAGTTAGGACTTGAGGTGGTGCTCTTACAAGGCTGCTGTTCTGTCGCATTAAAAAGGAAGAAAATAAACAAATACATAAATTATACTGTTTTACTCCCAATTTCCCAGGGCTTCAAATTGGATGGCATAAATGCTTCATCTCTCTATTCTTGAGAAGGTCCTTGATCGCTCAATACTCACATCTTGGTGAGTGCTAGTCATCTACTCACACTGGGTAAGGTATTTTAATTAAACAACATCTTGTTGGTTCTCACGAAGACTTTGTGCAATAGTTTTATGTAACGAGGCCTCATTGGTGCTATGCAATTGATCAAATTTCACGTCACAATTCACAATTGATATATACGGGACAATCAAATTATTTGTAAAGCCTATGAATGATTGCCCCGTATGAATCAAGCTAGAAAGTGACGTGAAATTCGAAGCAAAGTTATACCAAACTGAAACAAAAAATGCGATTTATCAATCAAGGATCCTATGGACATGTCATGAGAGTTCTCAACACTGATAAAGGCATCGGGTTGGTTGTGAAAAGTGTGTAATAATCGCATGTGATATATGTTTCGTCTTCTTCTGGTGTTTATTTCATTCATTTGTGGTCATATTCTATGAAAGTCTAATTTCATTTTCCTAGTGTACTGCTACATATCAATATCGAAACTAATTTCTTATATTTATATGGATACTTGATAATTGAAGAGGCTTCCTTACAAGGGTTAATTTCAATGTAATATTTTAGCTTTATGATTGATTTATAATAATGTGTACGTCGACCTGCTTAGAGCAGAGTATGAGCAGCGCATTTAGATTAAACTGGATGTAATCTTCTCATTCAGTCACCAGTCGTGATCATTATCGAACTTTAAGTCGAGAAACTGGAATACAACTCTTGTTGCGACGTTTCGCCAATTAACAATTGGCTTCTTGCGGAGACATGACGATCCGTTGGAAGACAGGCCCTTTATAAAGTCTGAGATTTGGTGTGCAAAGCGCATGGGACTATGTACCAGCGCGGCGAAGAACGGTTGGAATCTTTGTATTGCCGGTCCCAGCATGAGAATAGGTGTTGAAGACACGGAAGACCTGACTTCTTTATTTGAGAGGACGGGTTTTTCACTTCTCTATCCAGATGGCCTCCTTGATTCCACGTTCAAACACCTGGATTCTGTCAATATGAGTCAATTCTTTGGTGTCGAATGAGTGTTTGCTAGAAATTATGGTGGGTAACTGGCATGAAATGCGAATGGTCTGTCGAGGCGTACTGGTCTGTCGATGTTGTTCATCCGAGCCCGTAGAGATTGTGACGTTCACTCTAATAGAAATCATTACAATCTTCTTGAGAATTGATGCATATACAAATTCCTCTGTTTCTCTTTGGGAATCCGGTCCTTTACATGCACAAGTCTTTGTCTAAGGTGTTATGTAGGTTTAATGCGGTGTGTAATCCGTGCTTCTGATACAGCTCATCTTGATCTTTCCGAGAGATCAAACACATAGGGGTTGTGATGGATGTGTTTTACGCTTTTGTCCACCGCGTGTAACACGTGTGTTCTTCTTAGGTTGCTTTGGTGCGATTCTTTAGGAAAAGCCAGTTGGGATAACCACATCCAGTAAGGCGTTTTGATGTAGATATTTCTCCTCGGTGATCTTACTGGACAGTGCACTTAAGTAGTCTGCCTATGAAGTAGAGTCCTGATAACGGCAATTTGTGTACGAGGGGATGATCGAATTGAAGTTAGGATACTGGTCTGTATGGGTCGTGGCTTTCTGTAGACCGAAGTTGAAGGGCACATCCGTGGCGAACATGAGGACTTCAACATCCATGAAACGAGTGGTGTTTTTACACGATTCTTGCGGAAGGGACGATCATGTGTCAAGTTGAATGTGGTTGAAGAATTGTTCACTCTCTTCCTGTGTCTTAATTATGACAAAAGTGTCGTCTACGTATCTAAACCAGGCCCTTGGTTTGAGTCCAGCATATGAGGCGAGAGCAGTGGTCTCAAACTCTTGCATATAAATGTTCGCAACTATTGGAGAAACAGGTGACCCCATCGCACATCCATGTTGTTGGATGTAATGTTTGCCGTTGAAAGAGATTTCAGATTACATGAAGATTATTTGATGATTACAATGACTATTATAACAAAATGCACCTATTTCCATCGATGTTTGTGCGAAATCTGTTAAACAAACACCCAACATGTTCAAATGAAGTTCTAAGAGTATTACATACTCCTTCAGGATAACTTTGAAACTCTATATTTAATGTCTTGATTTTCAGTGTGAAAGGGTCTCATCTCACAAAGATTCAGCTGAACATGGCGGTCTCCATTCTTGCAGCACACGCGACCTACTTGTTCGGCATGAAAGCAACGGGTAACCTAGTAAGTGCATATCCACCTTCGATTACTCCAATACCTGTATGCAATGTTAACGACCACAAACTTCAACAATTACAAAACCATTCTGGGGAGACATGGGGGATGAGGAGGGGGGGGGGTGGGGTGAGCCCCTTTGAAAATTAGATGCACATTATTTCTATATGTCAAAAGCATTGTCCCAATTTTCAACTTCTATAAGTCTCTACACCATTTAAAACAAAATATATAACAAACTTCCTGCTCCGCTTTATCACAGTAGTAATACATAATTATGACTTTAGCAAGCATTTTCATAATGTACATGTATGTATAATCGATGTTGTGCGTTTTTGCCCTTTTGGCTGCGATATTATTACCTAATATAACATGTTAAAACAATACACTACTCACATACACAGAAGTGACTTTTTTCATGTCATTCGCAGTTCGTTTGCGCCATTCTTGCCGCCGTGATGCAGTTCTTCTACACGGCCTATGCCACGTGGCTGGTGGTTCAAACCGGTGCCCTCTTCTACACATGCTACCTGCATGGCAAGGCTCGAGAGTCGAACCTCAACCCGCTCAAAGTCCCTGAGAAGAGTGTCACTGAGCCGATCCGACTCACTAGGGCATTCCTCATTGTCTGGGGTAAGTTTAGGCAATCACATTCAGTGGCGGATACAGGATTTTGATATACGAGGGGCACATTCAGAAATTTTGGAAAAATAGGGAACGCAGCCGAAAAAATTCAAATTTTAACATGTATAGTCAATGAGTGGTTTTCAAATTATAGAGGAGGCGCGCGTCCCCTGCGCCCCCGCCTGGATCCGCCGCTGACATGAAAGGGTGCAAAATTTTAGTTTTTGATGTCGGATAAACGATACTGGACGTGCTTCCGACTATTAAACATTTTCACATCGAATGTTTTACATAGAGTCTAGAAAAAAGGTCAAATAAGTTGTCAAATAAAGGAGAATTTTCTGTCATTTTCGGAAATTATCTTCAGGTATGATACACAAGAATTCGATTCCATGACAATTGTGCTGGCGACAGTTGCTCCGATGCAAAATTCACACACTAATGGGATGACCAACCCTGGACTCTAGCACTTCACCCTACCCTACGTTAAAAAAAAAAAAACAAACACAAAAAACGTAAACCTATAAAGTAAAACCCTATTGTAACCCTAACATTGATCGGAGCAAATGTCACGTCAACAACATTTCACGCCTCCTGTTCTCTCAGTCAACGTGGCAAAACAAAACAAAAAACCTTTTGCCCGATATTAATTTGATTTTGTATTCTTTATCATATTCCATTTTGAAGCTGGTTGCTTTGATCCTATGTGGGCCTCCTACTGTCAGAGTTCCATAAGTTGTGATTTTTGGGCAGCGTGTGTTTCCCGAGAAGTGGTAGACTTATTGCCGTCGGTCACAACTGTGCCGCTACCTTCTGACTGTTGCTAACTTCCCTACGTATGGATTTCAGTAGAAAATTCGTGCAGCGTATCTACCATACTAGGCACTTGTTCCTGTACGGTGCAGGAAATTATTCTCAAACCCTTACTACAGAATACGCTAGGAATCTGCAGAAATTGACCCACGATCCTGGTCGTGCGATGTTCGGCATGCTAACGTCAGGATTACGTTTGATTTGTCATCGTTTGCCCCCGGTGCTTGAGACGTGTAGTTGTACGCGCCGATTATATGCATAACGTGTATGATAGTCTACTTACATCGTGTTTCAGAAATTTTAAAGTATGTCTATTTGAATTCTTCATATACATTAACCATATAATATCCTGAGCTTTGAAAAGTAATACTGTAATAAGAGAATAATTTAATGTTTTCTCTACTTATCTATATATTTTTTTTCTAGCACTGATGACATGGGTCTTCAAAGCCAAAATCGACTTCTGCTATGTTGAACTATGTTTAAAGGTTGCCCCCCCCCCACCTTGGCTACTGACGGCCATTCAAAAGATCATATTCTCAGGTCGTAATCCATCAATGTTTTTTTTTTTTTCGAGGGGTAGGGGCATTCTTTCTATAATTTGAGGCGGAGGCTGGCCCAATTTAGTTTTCCCCTCCTTTTATCCTCCATCGTATCTGCGCCTAGTCGATATTAGTTGTTTGTGTAATGTAAGCAAGGCTAGCAGTCCAGAAGGGGTGGTATAGGGAAATAAATGAGGGATTCCATGCATAGTGACTTTTAATGCGCTGTTATAAATTGCATTGAATTGCCTGCATACTCTTGTGGTTGTCATGTGTTTCGAGTTGGCCTAAGGTAGGTATGCGATTGACTTGATATATGTTACTGTTTATTTTTTATTTTCATTTCACTGCGTTTTTCTTCTCTGACTCTCTCTTTGCTTCTTCGTGTTATTGTTTGTAAGATTAGATTAGATCAACATAAGGGGCCCTTTGGGAGCCCGAGGGGGGTTGGCTGCAGGCCTTGTGGCCTCTTCTTCCTTTCGGTTTTCAGTTACCTTCATACCTCTCTATTGCTCCTCCTTTTACTTTTTTCTCTTGTTCGCATTGTCTTATAGTTGAGTAATATTTGGCAAAAATGTACTGTATGAGATGCTTTTGTTATCTTTTTAGCGTCTGTTCAGGGCTCTTCACGGCGTGGCCTGTTCTTATAGTATTTCGTGCTGTTGGTCTGCAGGCTCCATTCCAGTCTAAAAATCTTCTCGCATCGCACTGGGACTCTAGGGATTTATTAGGCCTACGGTGTAAATTTTAGTTTTCATGGGTTATTTTATTATTTTTCTTTCTGGTAGATCTGGTTTGATTATGTATTTTTGGTGCCGGCCTTTTATGGTGAGATTTAGTGAGTCAGTTAAGGGGTTGAGTTGGTTTTTAGGGTTTGTATTTTAGCGATGAAGGTTTTTTTTTTTTTGGCTGTCTTTGTGTTGTGATATTTTTTTTTTCTTTTGTTCGTTTAACTGATTTTCACACATATTGTATATTTTAATGATAGTTACATTTATACTGTTGTTTTATGTCATTTAGTGGTTGTTTCCGTAAATTTTATCTTGATAGATAGCTACTCGCGTGAATTCCCTAGCTCTTTAAATGTTCAGGGGTGGAATTATGCGAAATTGCTACTTAGTCTTTCATATTTGCCCTTGCACACTGATATAATATGAGTGATCTTATCTTGTGTTTCATCACTTACGTCATTGCTGTCAATTCTGTCACTATTTTTTAAGTATATTACTCGGTTTACCTATTGATGTGTTGATTCATCGTCACTTGACATTATTACTTGTTGTTCGACTAATCTGGTTTATCGCGACGGCTGATGTTATTATAAAGCTGCGCTAGTGTTTTGTGCCTTTTAGTTTCCCCATATACTGTGTATTAGAACTATGTAATCCAATGTGGAAAAAGTAAATATTGCCTCAAATACATTTGGCTCGAGATTGCTCAAATAGAATTTGAGGTAGATATTATGAAATCTAGCAGGCTTATTTATTATAATATTATCACTCGAAATACATATTCATATAATGTTTAGCAAATTTGGTCTATGGGGAAGGTGGATTTCGTCCCCACTTCTCTTGGTGTTTAGATGACCAAAATTAATCATTTGCCCATTTGAAGGTTAAGTAGTTTATTTTTTCTTAATTTAATTGAGACTACTCCTTTGTAATGTATATTTTTAAATAGTGAAATTTCATACCATTCCAATTAGTGTTGGAATATATTTTAGGCGTCCTTTTGGAACATATGGACTTAAATATGGGCTACTGAATTAAATATATTTGGGGCCTTCATAAAGTAATATTAATAATGCATCCATTAAAGATGTACTGATGTTTCATACTCCTGTGTTTGTTATTGATTATAGCATTTTTTGTACTATCCTCATGAGTAATTCCTTTATCTTAGATATATATATATCTTTTTTGTAGGGAGTAAGTCTTTAAATGGTTTTCTGTTTTATGATTCCTTGATCTCTTGTAATAGGGGCATAGATTTTTTATAATTTTTTTTCAATAATTGGGTGTGTTTTGTAACATAAAAAAGGGCGACTTGGGGCGAGTTCCCAACGCATGGCTTTGTTATTTAGTTTTTAAAGCATAATGATGATATTCAGAGACATTCCAACCATTTTATAAGTATTTAAATGGTCAACTGAATGAAAATTATAAAAATCATTTAAATATGCTCGGTGTTCTAATAATTTTGGCCACCACTGTATAATGAAGTGAAATGAAGAAAAAAAAAATGATTCCGAATCTGACAGATTCAAAATGAATGATTCATTTTAAATCTGTCTGTCTTTAAGAGTAACGGATGTTTCTAGCGAAATCATAAAGACGAGAGCTTTAACTACAAGAAGTATTCTCCTGTGTCATCCTTTTGTTTTCTTCAAATGACTTGTCACACTAAATATTTCAAGCAGTTTATATGGAGCTTAATTTCTTAAAAGATATACAAACATCAATATGTTCACATTTGACATCGCTTGACAACAATTGATAATTTCCCAACCCTTTGCTAACATCTAATATTTTGGAACAAGTATTTGATTGTGAGAGGAAGAGGATGTTGATAATGTTGATCATATCTGGGCCCTGTATCACAAAGACTTACGATTGATAAAAGTTACGATTGATTTTTTTTCTCGGTAGCCTCATTTGGAAACCACGTACAGTCATGGATTAGGTTTTGGATTAGGATTTGGATATGATTAAGAGTAGGGTTAGGGGTGAACGATGATTCAGACCATTAACTTTGGAGCAACCTGTCCGTCATGATGCTACCGAGAAAAAAAAATCAATCGTAACTTTTTATCAATCGTAAGTCTTTGTGTTACACCCCACTGATAATACATAATGATAGTAATCACTTGTTTGTACATTTACTCATTGTATTGCTCTGCACATGTATCGACATTGTAAACGTTGTACTTTTATTTTCATAACTTATGTATTTTCATTGTGCTATCATTCTTAAATGTTTTTAAATTGTACATATGTCGCAATTCAGCTGTTGGCTGCAACGATATTTTTTTTTAATAAACCTTGGATTGAATTGAATTGAGTTGTTAACCTGCAGATATTGGGGAAATATATAAAAACCTAAATGAAATGAAATAAAATGAACCTGTTATACTTCTCCTTTGTAACATAATTTTATATCCTTATTTTGTAGGGATTTGAAAATGAATTGCATGTGCATAAAAAAATAAAATTAATAAATAAATAAATATTTCTTGTGTGTTTTATTTTATACATTCCCCATCTGTCCAGGTCAATTTCATCTTCGCCATTTGCACCGTAATCTATCTCGTCAAAATGGATGACCACTGTACCGACGATATTGAAGGTTACGCCGAGTGGAAAGATAAACTCCAGAACAGAGTCAGGTATCTACTTACGAATAGTTTTGAGTCATTACTATGTTTTTAAATTTAAATAATCTGAATAAAACAATTGTTTCTACACAGCACACGTCTGTCTGATATTAACTTGATTTCATTTGTTATTTTCATGTCGCTTTTTATTACCACTTTAAACATTGTACATAATGTATAATATTTACACATGACACCTGTCAAAGTCAAACATTGTTAATGAGGGAAAAACCTTAAAGAATAACAAATCAATCAGTCAATCTATTTTCACTTCAAACAAAATTTAATACAACTTTAGTGTACAGATGACGATAAAAAAAATAATAATAACAATAATTATGTTTAACATAATTATTATTATTTTTTTTTTTTTAATCTTTACAATAAACCTTTAATAAACCTTTCACTCACACAAAAATCAAAAACAAAAACAAAACAAAAAACATTTTGTACAAAAAGTCATTCGATTGCACTATCGGGATTGAATACCTTGCCGTATGCATGTACATGTATCCTTTCTAATAATTTCATAAAACTCCTATTTTCCAATCCAATCGACTACTCTTAAGATACTAATTGCATAAAATATACGTATACACACTGACAATGAAATAATACATGATACTTATTGTATGCTTAAATGTGTAAAAGATATTTTGAGATATATTTCTCAACACTTGTGTTTTTAATCTACGTATAACGGGCCTCTATGGTATGTATAACAGTGTACAACCCACAGGTTGACGTTGCCCCAAAAAGGCAAGAAGAATTAAATAAATAAATAAATAAACCAAATTTATCATCCATTCAACCCTAGTTTGTGCATTCCATCATCTCTCATCCTCTCATTCGTTCTCGTCATGGCCTGGACATCGCATGCCCTCCTCGTTTTCAAGTCCATCATCGCATTCGATTACCTCTTCATTATATTCAATATGATACAGGTGAGATCATCCTTACCACAACCATTATCAATATTATTTGAAGTATTAATGTCGTCATAACTGAGACTGGCGTACTAGTTGGGGCTGCAGCCTTTTTCATGAACAAACTTTACGCGTTCTTTTCAAACGTTTTATACCAAAAAAAAAAAAAAATCGTTTAATATTCAATGTATATCCCTACTCATGTCAATTAGCATAATTATATATAGACCTATCAGGTTTTTAGCCCTTATAGCCTATGATTTCCTTCACATTTGAGTTCTTGCAAATCATTTACTTTTCCCTCTTTTTTCAGAATTACGGCGTAGGCCCCTCAAAAAAGAAATATATGAAAAAAATTTTTAAAATCTATCAATCAATTTCTTGGTTGTTTGTGATGTTTCCAGCATTTCTGCAAAACAGGACCTCGTCCATATACATGTATATTTTTTGTATTCGTCTTTGTGTTAGTTTCATTGTTTTCAATTAATTTCCGTTTTTTTTTTCTCCTAAAATATATCCAGGGCTTTTTGGTTTTCATATTCTACTGCCCACTTAATCCTGAGGTATGACATCATTTGGCTAATTTTTAATTCTAAATTTTAATTTTAGTCTACACAGTGTAGAAAATGTTAATGAGTTTTCAAAAATCCAATGATAAAGATTTCAATGTAAAAAAAAGAAAATGTGATCCTATAACATAAATAACAGAAAGAGAGAGATAAAATGTGTGTATGCGATGGTATTTTTGCTATTGTGTGTGTGGGAGAGAGAGGGAGTGTGTGTGTGCGTGCGCGCGTACGTGATTGACAGAGAGAGAGAGGGGGGCATGCAAAGAATTTGCCTTTTCATTTTCTAAGTTCCCTTTAAGATTCTTAGTGTTAAATAGGGATTTGGGAGTTACATACCTAACGAATGATGTTTAGCATAGATGTGATACATGTTAATACATGTTAATTATTCACATCATATCGGAAGATGTGTACATTATGTTCATTCAGCGGTGGATCCATGTTTTCAAAAGGGGGTGGGGAGAGGATTATTGATTTTCATAAACTTTGTGTAGACCCCAAAATTGCTAAGGTAAAACTCAATAACCTGACACTTTTGCTTCCTCCAGGTTCGATCTGCTCTTTTCCGCACCTTGAACCCGGATGATGACAACAAGGAGGAGGAGGAGGAGGCTGATGACAAATAGATAATCTAATCTTGGAATATAGAGAGTGCAAAAATATATTGCCCACGTTTGGATTGCAATGTAGTGTATGGAAAAGAGAGCAACGATAGGCCAACCTTCAATTATTACAAATAATTTATCTTAAAATTCTGGTATTTGCATTTTGTATAATATGACTTTTTCTTTGTTGGTGTATGCGTGTGCATTGTTTGCTTGTTTCTTTTGTTTGGAAAATCGAGCAACGAAAGCCCAACCTTCAATTATTACAAATAATTTATCTTAAATTTCTGGTATTTGCATTTTGTATAATATGACTTTTTCTTTGTTGGTGTATGCGTGTGTAATTGTTTGCTTGTTTATTTTTATTTTTATTTTATGTATTTTTATTTTTTATTTTTTTTTAAATGTTGGAATATAAAAAATTAACCCTCTTGCGAAAATATCAGAAGCTTTGGGTCCGAACCCCTTACATTTGGTTTGAAACCAAATTTGATTTGAATTGGATTAGTAACTTGATTTTCACCCAGACCATTGAATTAAAAAAAAGTGTAAACGCGTTTTGTTTTCTCGATTGAGACAAACGGAACAAGCAAGCACGACAATTGATTTATGATTAATAGTATTATAGTGTTGGTAGAAGTAATAATTACTTTATACAGGAAGCTTGTGTAGTCCCATTTCAACAGTTATCAATAATTAAAAAAAAAGTTAGATTGAAAGTGTGGGAGGCTAAAACTTTATATGTATAATGTGTTTCCGCTGGAAGACGGAGGACCTTATGTAGAACGTTAGCATAAAAAGTGCTATATTTTCAAAATAGCTCAAAACTCCAAAGAAGGTGTAAAACTTGTACTTGCTAGAAACGGCTGGCAAGCGTTTAAATTTCGAGGTTTTTTTTAATGTATCTAAGAATAGCGTCGAATGAAAGATATCTCAATTTGAGAGACTAATTTATGCTTTTTATGTTATGTAACTCAGTATATTTTATCATGTTTTGCCAAATTGTAAAAAGCATAGACAATCTATAATCACTTATACGTGTTATAAAGTAGTGTACCGAACAAAAGATAATTGTGCTGCAATGGTGTCTATTTCAAAGAATCTTTAAAAAGTCGGACTTCTGTCGTTAAAGTCACTGTTTGATAATTTTGTTTGCCAATGGTCTAGCTATACTGTACATATATACTGAACGTCTTCATTAAGCTTTAGGTAAACACTCATATTAGACCGGGTGCCCACGAGCGGTCACTCCTATCAAAAAAGAAACCAATTTTCTTGTGTATAGATATCAGATTGCACACTACTCATAAGAGGATCGGTCGTCTGGCAGTCTATTGTGGGGATGTTGCATGCCAGGGGAGGCCCAAAGTGGTGCAAAAAATGAGCTAGATCATCAAAAAAGGAAACCCTAAGAAACCTATATGAAAAGATTCGCCATATTCCAGAGTAAAGGACATGAACAATGCCAGACGATTAAGTGTGGTGAAAGTGCCTGCCAGAGACGCCCTAAAGTGCCAATTTTAAAAAATGAGCTAGAATCATCAAAAAAGGAAACCCCATAAAAAGCCTATATGAAAAGATTCGCACAGCTAGAGGTAAAGGAATGAAACAATGCCAGACGATTTTAAGTGGTGGAAAGTGCCCGCCAGACGCCCCAAAGTGCCATATTAAAAAAATTAGGGTAGATGTAGGGAATACCGGCCCTTAATTTTTTTTTTTTTAAGCTCATTTGCTTAATTAGCACATGAAAACAATAAAATCACAAAAGAAAAGATTCTCATTGCTTAGCACATCATTTCAACTTATTTTCCAAAAAAAAATTTGAGGTAATCAAATATTTGTTGAGGCAGTTATATGCAAATTATGACGTCATCGTAAATTGTCCGGCATTCCCTACAGTGTAGGAAATACCGGACAGTATGTTTTTACCCCTTTTTTTGTATAAGACTTCTGTCTAGAACACTGATTTGAATGATAAACCATCAACTTAACATGTTTGTATTGATTTTGTATAACATTATTCATTTTAGAAGAAATTATATGCATTTTACTCACACATTTCAAAACACTCAGAATAAACTTCTACATATCTCATGTAGATCTAGAATATCACAAAATAATAATAAAGAAGAAATAGACATTTCAAAATTGTCAAACAATTTAATAATAAATATAATACATTATATATGCAACTTACTATTTGATCTACATGCTTAGCAACTCCACCCGAAGTAAACAAAACCGTCCAGTAGTGGTGTCGCGGATTCCCTACACAAAAAAATACTGCATAGCACTTTTCAACACACTGCCACCCAAATACACAGGCTTTGTACAGTGCAAACACTCCATACACTTATCGGCCCACCCTCCAACATGTCCATAATGCATGAAATGGAGGTCATGCCCCAATTCTATTTTTATTTATACCATCACATTCTCTAAATGTCAATTTTTACATCAGGCCCATTTTTCAGGCTGCAAAATTAATTTTCCTACCTTGACAGATTGTGGTAGTTTTCTCGGAGATTTTTCACCTTGTTGTTGTCGAAACAGCATTCAACCTTCCTAGACAGCACCTGACCAATAGATGTCCGGTATTTTCAACTCACTGTATTTATGTTGGCAGCTAGGGGCATGGACATCTGGTGTGACGCTCCGATATTCCCTACTGTCCGGTATTCCCTAGCTAATCATCAAAAAAGAAAACCTAAGAAACCTATATGAAAAGATTCGCCATAGTCTAGAGGTAAAGGAATGAACAATGCCAGACGTTTTAAGTGGTGGAAAGTACCCGCCAGACGCCCCCAAAGGGCCCCAAAATGAGCTAGATCAAAAAAGGAGATCCTAAGAAACCTATATTGAAAAGATTCGCCATATCCAGAGGTAAAGGATTAACAATGCCAGACGTTATATAGTGGTTGAAAGTGCCCGCCAGATGCCCCCAAAGGGCCCAAAAAATGAGCTAAATCAGCAAACAGGAAACCCGAAGAAACCTATTTGGAAAGATTCGCTATATTCCAGAGTAAAGAATGAGACATAATGCAGATGATTTAATGTGGAAGGTGCGAAAGTGTCACCGTCAAAATTCAGAAAATTGAGCCTAAATCAGCCAAAGGGAAACCCTAAGAATCCTATATGAAAAAGATTCTCCATAGTCCAGAGGTAAAGGAATGAACAATGCCAACGTTTTTAAATGGTGAGAATTCCCGCCAGACGCCCCCAAATGGAACCAAAATGAGCTTAGATCATCAAAAAGGAACCCTTAAAAAAAATTTTTTTTAAAGAAGGAAACCGACAAAACCTATATGAAAAGATTCGCCATAGTCCAGTAAGTAAAGGAAATGAACCATGCCAGACATTCAAGTTTTGAAAAGTGCCCGCCAGACGCCCCAAAGGGCCCAAAAACTGATCTAGATCAGCCAGAAAGGAAGCACCGTGATACCATAGGGAAATTTGTCGAAAGACTCTATGTACAGTGCCAAATGCCAAACATTTTAAGCATTGGGGATATGCAGAGTGTTTGCTAAACGTCCGTAAAGTTCCAATTAAAATTCGCAATATTTAGCTAAATTAGCTTGAAGGACAAATTCAGAATCCTATGTGACAAGGTATTCACCTTAGTCCAAAGGAACATGAATTAACAATGGTAGACTTTGAAGAGGCGAAAATTGCCCTCCAGATGTCTTTTACTGATATTGGAAATAAGACCCTATGAACCTAAAGAGTGATTTTCACACATTTTGATAAGGGCTACAAAAATAAACAAAAAAACAGCAAACAAACAAGGCAGAAACAAGAAATTTTCTACAAACATCTCTGAATGTCAGCACAAACATTTTCAAAATTAATGAAACGAGCTTATATACCAGATATCGCAGTCTCGACACATGGTGAGGAATCCCACATTTACCAATTGAACATGACATGTGGTCCCTAAAAACACATAACTAAGTCTCGTATCCTTATAGATGCACAACATGCATTTGGGAAATCCAGTTTTGTCAGTCTCAATCGGTAACCACGACCTAACCTGTCAGACTATAATAAGCACCAAACCACTGATATGCTATATTAGATTTTAGTGTAACGCGTTTGATAAAAAATGTAAATTTCCGCGCAGAACCACTACTGCCGAAGCTGACAACTTACGGTATCAGACGGCCTTCCTCAATCGGCAGAGTCCAAAGAGTCGTATGTGAACGGAAGTACATCTCCCTGAGTTACCAAGTAGTAAGCGGCGTCCCTGCAAGGGAACATGCTCTGTCCGCACATGTTTATCTGTACATTGACCACATCTACAAATCAGTCAATTCAACCCCAACACTCTTCCAAATGACTGCATCAATTCTACAGACCTATCGCACTACAGCAGAAGCTTCCTTCAACAATACTGGATAACCTGCTATGATTGGTCAAGTACTTGGGGTATGAATCTTCAACCCATCCAAGTGCAAAGTAATGAGAATCTCAAGAAGAAAGCACAAAGTTGGTAAAAACAAACTAACGCTAGACCATGATAGGAACACCTCTCGAAGAAGTTGAAGAACGAGCTCAAATATAGGAAAATCAACCATCTAAAAATACAACTCTAAAGATGATCTCACGAATCAAAGTATTGCATAGCACACGGTAAAGGAATCCAAGATAGCTCAATTTCCACTCAAAGGAATTCTACTCCGGCCTTTCTAGAGACTGCTTGAAAGAGGAACATGTCGCAAGATACATTGTTAAAGCCCAATCATTCATCAAAATGAACCCAGATACAAGAAGTAATAGGAAACCTCCTATACAAAAAGTACAAAGAAAACAGCTGCAAGGTTTGTCCTTGGCGACTTCAAACCCAGATCCAGTGTAACAGCAAAGCTCAACACACTCAAGTGGGAGTGACATAAAGAGTAGGCGCCAAACACAACGTATAACTGCACTCCATAAGATCATCCACGGTAAACTGGACATCCCCTACCAACAAGACCAAGACTTCATACAACCCAAAAATAAAAGAGGTAGGCGAACACATGATAGGCGATAGAGCATTCTTCAGTGTAGTTCAAAGCCCTTCACCGAGTCCTTCTTCCAAGAATCTGTAAAACTGTGGAATGGTCTACCCCAATCTAAAGTAGACATCAAATCCAGCACAGCCTTAAAAGCTTCTATCCAACAACTGTTTACCCCCCCCCCTTAATTTTAAGCTCTGCACAACGCTCACTCTGGTGAAGCACTAAGTTGTACTTCGAGTTAAAGTTCCCAGAGAACCATTCGGAAGTGATGAACTCAAGGTACAAGGTACAAGTGGGGGGGGGGTATAAAGTGTGTCCCAATTACGCCAAATATTGCTCTTTTTGGAAGAATCCGGTGAAGGATACGGTGAAATGTTTACGAAAGGTCCTTAGAATGGCCATGTCCATGTCAACTAAACACAACACAAAAAGAAAGTTCCCCCTTTTCAGATATCAGTAATTTTTTAACCAGGAGGAATTTTAAAAATCTAATTATGTCCATGTAGGGAATGTAATTAACTACAATGGGAACGAATTTTAAGAAAAATCATCAAATCATTCTTCAATGACTAATGGTTGAATGCAAAAATGTCATGGTTTACAAGCCTACAATGGCAACTTTGATTCAATGATAACGGACCCATTTTCAGATTTTAGACATTTTACATGTCAGAATGTATGCAAAACGTGCTTCCCAATAATCGGAAAAGAAAATTGCGTCAAATTTCACGGTCGAGTGAGCATGCACCAAAATTGCTCAAATTACCATTTTTACTTCTTTGCCATGGTATATTCGATCAAATATGATGGAATTCCTGTTGTGGAAGTGTATGTAATAATAATAATAATAATAATAATAATAATAATAATAATAATAATAATAATAATATCGTTTTATTTACCGAGGGTAGCCACTTCAGTTCTGACAACTGTTCTCCCAGCGGGCCCTGCATGATGTTATTATTACCCCCAAAGCTCCTTGTTAAAAGGCAACTTTTAGGTACCATTTTTGTAAGTCTTTGGTATGACTCGGTATGTATCCAATATCCATTCATTCACGGTTGAATGAACACATCAATCAACCAAAAAATAGGCCATTTTAGAATTACGAAGAGTCTTTGTAGTAAATTTATGCACTAGAAAGCATCTCAATAACATTTTT